>BQNB010030077.1:0-55204 GCA_026074375.1 Tanacetum coccineum
CTTAGTATGAAGTAGGATGATGAATAACAAGATCTAAACCCTATTTTAGATATTAAACCTAAGCTTCCAATACTTAGAAAACCCTAAATCCAATGAAACCCTAATCCTAAACCTTTCTTGATTAACCCTTGTAAATGCTTAACTAAAACTTTAAACCTTCTTGGTATATCTTAGATATGTTGTTAGATCACTTCTATATGAGGTAATTAAAATTGTATGGATTTGGTAAGGGTGTTTGTTTCAAGCCGTGGGCTAGGGAGGAGAGCAAGAGAGGGTTTGTGTTGTTTTCACTTAAGGAAATATGTTGTGCGTTTTATCTATTACTAGTTGCTTCCTTATATATCACTAAGACTAGTCAAGTATACTACTAGATAGTCTAAGACAAGATGAGGGTTTCAAGGAAAGTCTTTTGGTCAAGATAACTAGCCATGCTTAGGTTTAATGAGTCTTGTGTTGTACAAAGGACTTGGTAACGTTTTTGTGTGCTAAATGTCCCCTAGGGAGCACATTAGCACAAAATTTTAGGGGGGGGGAAGGAGTACTAGTTGATTTTTGATATCTTGTGAAAATATCTAGTAATATTAGTAGTTATAAGTTGTAAGTTAAGTGTATAAAGGTATAACTTGTAATTTGTATATATTTGTTTAATTCTTTTAATTAGAATTTGGCCTATATTTTAAATATGGGTGAAGTTTTATAAAACTTTGGGTATTAGGTATAATAATAGGTATTTGTTGAAGCGTAGAAAAGTTTTGGTGGTTTCGGGAATGCCTAAACGTATTTTATCACGAAACGTAAACACTTTACGTAACCAATAAAAATAAAATGTGCAAAATTAATAATTATCCTCTAAATAATTATCTAACACTTGCTTGACGTAAACATTTAATTGTTTGATGCCCGTTTACGTTGAATGATAATTTTTAGCTTTCGTGATTTAACTTAACGATTAGAATTGAAAGCAAAGGCGTACGAGACTAAAAATATATAGTGAAATATATAACGTCGTACAATGACCTAAAATAAGGATTGTTATAGTCTTCCCCCCATTAAATGAGCCTTGTCCTCAAGGCTTAAGAAGCGGCACTTGACGACGATGCTGTCTTTGTAAAGAGGTGTGGATACTTCTTTTGAAATTGGTCTTCACGTTCCCATGTAAACTCAAGACCTCTCCTAGAGTTCCATCGAATCTTGACAATTGGGATACAGCTTTATTTTAATCGTTTAACTTCACGATCCATGATTTCTATTGGTTCTTTGACAAAATGAATCTTGTCATCAATATGGAGTCCATCCAACGGAACGGCTAATGGTTTGTCGGCATAACACTTCTTTAAGTTGGATACATGAAACGTATTGTGAACCCTACTCAGCTCTTATGGAAGTTCAAGCTTGTAGGAAACGGCTCCAACCTTTTCCAACACTTTGAAAGGTCCAACATATCTGGGGTTTAGCTTCCCCCATTTGCCAAAACGTACTACTCCTTTCCAAGGCGAAACCTTGAGTATAACTCTATCTCTAAGTTGAAATTCCATTGGCTTACTCTTCAAATTGGCGTAACTCTTTTGTCGATCACGGGCTGCTTGAATTCTTTGCTTGATCTGAATGACCTTCTTGGTCGTCTCTTGAACTATTTCTGGATCAGTTAGTTGAACTTCCCCAACCTCGGCCCAACAAACAGGTGAAGGACACTTTCGACCATAAAGTGCTTCAAATGGTGCAGCCTTGATGCTAGCGTGATAACTATTGTTATATTAAAACTCGACTAATGGCAAATGGTTAACCTAACCCTTTCTAAAGTCGATCACACAAGCACGCAGCATATCCTTGAGAGTTTGAATAGTCCTCTCGCTTTGTCCGTCAGTTTATGGGTGGTAGGCAGTAATTATATACAAATTCGTACCCAAGGCCTTCTGAAGTGACCTCCAGAAATTTGATGCGAACCTAGGGTCTCGATCACAAATGATTAAGACAGGTATCCCATGCCTCGTAACCACCTTTTTCAGGTACATTCTTGCCAACTTTTCTATAAGATCAGTTTCCCTCATTGGTACGAAGATTGCGGATTTAGTAAGTTTGTCAACAATCACCCAAATGGTGTCATAGCCTTGTGACGACTTATGAAGCTTCATTATAAAATCCATAGTGATATTATCCCACTTCCATTAAGGTATCTCGAGTTGCACCAACAAACCCGATGGCCTTTGGTGTTCAGCCTTGACCTTAGCACATGTTAAACATTTACTAACATAGGTGGCGATGTCAGCCTTCATATTAAGCCACCAATATAGCTTCTTTATGTCCTGATACATCTTGTCAGGACCCGGATGGATAGAGTATTTTGACTTGTGGGACTCGTGCATGATCACAGTCCTCAGGTCGCCATAACATGGTAACCAACTCCTGCCATTTAAGCATAGAGTTCCATCGGCGCTGGGTTCCAACTTCTCCTTTGGTATATCCTTCCTGATCATACCTCCCACGTCTTCATTCTTGATGTTCTCTGGTTTATGTGCCTCTATTTGAGCTTCTAAAATTTGCTTAGGGAGATTCAGACCAATATTCATTACTAAGGCTCGAACCCGTAATAGCTTATTCCGTTCTTTACGGCTTAAGGCATCGGCCACTACGTTTGCTTTCCCCGGGTGGTAACGTATTTCACAATCATAATCGCTGAGAAACTCTAACCAACGACGTTGTCTCATGTTCAGCTCCTTTTGATCAAGAATGTGTTGTAAACTCTTGTGATCTGTGAACACCATACCCTCGGTTCCATACAGATAGTGTCTCCAGATTTTTAAAGCAAACACTACTGCTCCAAGTTCCAAATCATGAGTCGTATAGTTCTTCTCATGAATCTTCAATTGGCGTGATGCATAAGCAATCACCTTCTCTCTTTGCATTAACACAGTGCCCAAACCTTTGATCAAAGCATCGCCGTATACGATAAAATCTTCGCTTCCTTCAGGTAAAGCCAGGATTGGTGCACTACACAACTTCTGCTTAATCAGCTGAAACGTTGCTTCTGCCTTGTCACCCCAATCAAACTTAACTCCTTTATGAGTAAGCTTGGTCATTGACTTGGCGATCTTCAAAAATCCTTCGATGAATCTTCGGTAATACCTAGCAAGACCTAAAAATTGACGAATCTCCGTTGGTGTTTTAGGAGATGCCTAATCTTTTATAGATTTGATCTTGGCCATCCACATGAATGCCTTGACTATCAATCACGTGGCCGAGAAATTGTACATTGGGAATCCAAAATTCAAATTTAGAGAATTTAGCGTACAACTCCTCTTTTTAAAGCAATTTTAGAATTGCCTTAAGATGTTCTTCATGTTTCTTCTTGTTCATGGAGTAGATGAGGATATCGTCAATAAAGACAATCACAAACTTATCTAAATATGGCTTGCACATGCGGTTCATGAGATCCATAAATACCGCCGGTGCATTCGTCAAACCAAATGGCATAACTTGGAACTCGTAATGACCATATCGAGTTTTAAATGCCGTCTTCGGAATATCTTCTTCGCGTACTCGAAGCTGCTGATAACCTGATCGCAATTCTATCTTAGAATAGACACTGGATCCTTGTAGTTGATCAAATAAATCATTGATCCTTGGGAGTGGATAACGATTCTTCACTGTCAGCTTGTTCAGTTCTCTGTAGTCGATGCACATTCGAAATGATCCATCCTTCTTCTTGACAAACAAGACCGGAGCTCCCCAAGGTGAGGAACTGGGTCTTATGAATCCCTTGTCAGAAAGTTCTTGGAGTTGGTCCGACAATTCCTTCATTTCAGATGAGGCTAATCGATAAGGTTCCCGTGCTACAGGTGCAGCACCAGGTATCAAATCGATTTAGAATTCCACTTGTCGAGTCAGATGGAGACCAGGGAAGTCTTCAGGAAATACTTCAGGAAAATTTTGAACTATCGGTACGTCCTCAAGTCACTTCTTCTCTGACTTGTCTTCAGTCTCCTTTGTAGTAACATGTGCCAAAAAGACGTGACATCCTTTGTTAGCCTCAAAATATTGAGTCGAACATGAAGTTCGTTCATTATGTATTTATCCCGTTTTCCCTGGCTGTTTCTGTCACCATGGACAATTAAGGTTTCATTTCCCTAGGGAATACGAATGATCTTCTCGGCACAATCAATGACCGCATGGTACTTTGCCAACCAATCCATACCAACTATGACATCGAAGCTTCTAAGTTCTACGGGCATCGGGTCGTGTTAGGAACTGATGATTAGTGGATTCACTAATGCGAGCAAATTTGATAGCGCAATTGACCTAGGGCGACTAATGATGTGTCTTGGCTTTTCGGCTTAGATTTGGTATAAGTTTGATGTCCAACTAACTTTAATAGTAAGGATGGAGTAAAGGTCTGCTTTAGTTGCCTATGGTTACTAATTGAATTCTTCCCAAAGAAAACACGTTTTTAACGAATAACCGCACACAAAACATTGTTTTTCAAGGATATATAAAGTAAAAATGGAATTTATGTAACAAAATGTTACATAGGTGACTACACTCAGCAATGGCATAGGTCCATCTGAAGAATACATTAGGTGAATCAGGCTATGTATATTTGAGGGCTAACGATGCAATGCTTATTTTCGTCAAAATTATGTTATGTATAAAGAAGTATCATAGAGTTTTATAAGATGAAAAAATGATTCACAAGGTGGATTTAAGTTTGTTGATAGGATGACAGTAAAATGGTTTGCAAGAAATCGATGATGTTTACAAGGCAATAGCTAAATGTACTCATGGGTGTCCCAATAAAAAAATTTATGTGATGAAAAAGGTTTCGATAAGTAAGAACAAGATAATTCATGAAGTGAGAGTAAACGTATTGTTTTTAAAGTGCTTGCAAAATAGTATATAAAATGTCAAAAGGATAAATATAATGATCCAAATTCATGAAAGATATGAAATAGTTTACAAAATGTTTAGTTTATTGAACGATGGTAAGAAAAATGTCACACGATAGAAAATGGTTTATAAAATGATAGTTTTATCAATCGATACTAAGGGAGTTTTGTTAATGACATTGACTTTGTTTATAAAAATTAATGAGGCGATACAAAAAGTGTATAATGAATAATATGGTATCAAAAAATCATTTTTTTTTTTTTTTTTTTTTGTAGGGAATCGCGTGACTGATTCATAATAATAGTAAGGAGTTTATGAATTGTGTAACAAATTATTTATGAATTGATAACAAAATAGTTTTGAAAATTGACCATAGAAACAGTTTATGAGGGACAATGAAATAGTTTATTGTGTGATAGTGATTATGTTTTTTTAAATAAATTCATAATGTATTAGTAAAGTGGTTTTCATGAATACTTAAGAATTGGGAGTAGGATTGCGTAAATTTTAAACAATACATAGATTTGATAGATAATTTGAAATCGTTCAGTACAACAAAAATTTAAGAGGAAGTACAATGGGATTCTTAAAGGACCTAAAGTCTACGATAGTTCAAAATTAAGTTTTACTAGGTAATGTGGTCTCTCTCATTATGGATGTTAAAGTGTTAGACGTCGTGGCGCTAAGTCTCCGTCCACGAGCTTTCCTTTCCAGTACAAATGTCCACACGGTTCTTAGAAACGTTCACACTAATGGACAATCACTCATTGTAGTGTCCCAGACTTCCACACTCATAGAACATAGAACAGTGAGAGTTCATTGATTCCTAGCAGTAGTAGGTGTTCTACAATTTTAGGTTATGTGGCCAACCTTCTTGCAATTTTCGCACTTTATAGTGCACGGTCCATAATGGTGAAATTTGCACTGGTTACACAGAGGTAGAGATCCAGCATATTCCTTCTTGTTGATTGGTCTAGGTAAGTGTGGCTCTAGGCACCTTAATGCCCTTTGGTTATTGTTGGCTCTAGGTCCATTGTGGTTTACTTTCCCACTTCCTCTTGTTTTCTAGCATTCTTTGCTAGATTGTCTTCTCTTTTAAGTTTGGGTCTGAGATCATTGTGAACTATTGCGGGCCAATCGTTGGTTTTTTGTCTCGATAAATAGCATATCCTCGTAGCATTTCCACTCGTTGGCCTAACAAACCTGCTCAATTTCCCAACAACTCAAGAATTCCTTGATTAACAAGTTGTCATTGTTCTTTCCAAAAAAAAAAAGTTGAAAGAGTAATAATTAATAGAGATTAGTTTAGGTTTTACTAGAGTCTTGCCTGAAAATATGAGTGTTTGGAGATGATGTATGTTAAAATATGATGAAATGACGCTTCACTTGGCATAAATAAAATGAAAGGGGAAAATATGGATATTGATGAGCTTATGTTATATGGTAGCATTGTTAAGGACAACAATGTTCCTAAGTCTTTATATAAATAACCCTTATATAAATAATTGTAAGATTATATATGATAAGAATGAAACTCTCTTTGTATATATATGTAAGACCCTCATAGTAATGTACGTACTATAATATGAACACATATATGAATTGTGTAAGCATCTAGTATGACCAACTAATGCAACAAATATTGTATGTATGTCCCGTGAAAAACCCCTTTGTATGAATGCAATGTTTGAAAACGGTTATAGTCCAGCAAAAATATTTGACCTGGTTCTCTATAACCGTGGCTCTGATACCAATATGTAACACCCCCAAATAGGGTCGCAGCGGAATAATATGTCCGGGATCGTTACTTCATAGATCAATAGCACAAGATATGAGAACGGCCTCTAAAAGTATAACACCCTCCAATTTGCAACGCAATAGAATACAACATTGGGGGGCTACTTCATAATATAAGCTCACGAGTCACAGTAAACGACATAAAATTTTTAATTAAAAAGGATCAGAGTTACAAGGTCCCAATAAATTATAAAAACTCATTTCAAAATAATCCACAACATGTTTAAGTTTCTTTAAAAGAAAACATTTTATCATATGTGCGAAGTTCACCAAGTCCACGTCCTTCGATATCCGCATTCCATCCCATCC
The DNA here is from genome assembly GCA_026074375.1 of Tanacetum coccineum. Lineage (NCBI taxonomy): Eukaryota > Viridiplantae > Streptophyta > Magnoliopsida > Asterales > Asteraceae > Tanacetum > Tanacetum coccineum. The sequence goes on from BQNB010030077.1 coordinate 6,988, forward strand.
AAGCTAGCAAGTATATACCTGAGATAAACATGCTAAAAACGTCAACAAAATGTTGAGTGAATCCATAGAGTTTATAACAATCATTTTAAACACAAGCATAGCAAACCATTTAGTTCATAGAACAATCACAACGGTGGCAAGACCACGAACCGAACCTTAATACCGTTGTGCCCGAACCTGGAGTGAAGTGTTCTTACACTACTCCCCATACGTAAATTGAAACAATATTCTTTGTATGAACCTCGCAAGGGAAACACACGCCAAACAGGTCGTTTAGGCCATAATAAATCTATTAATATTGCATCAGCGATCCACCCGTTAGCGGAGATTTACGATTCATGAAGGAATGTTCCACAACAATACACTCATACAACGTTTCCCCCCCCACGAATAAAATCACCTGTGTTCGATTTTCTAAAACGAGCATGTATCTCCCTCGCGAGTTTTTAAAACATAAAAATAATTAAATGCGAGGCTATGAACTCACTTGCTCCGTAAGCAATAATCGATATAATCTAATAAACCAACGTGTCGTCAATAACATCTTGTCGCGATCGGAAGTTGCAATTAATCCCTAACCGTGTAATGCTCTATTCATTTAGAGGGATAATAAGTTTATGGGGTTTTTCCGATTTATAGTTTACATCGACAAGACTGTACTAATAAAAAGACTCAATATCCAAATTGTAATACTTCGGTGGTTGACTAAGTGAAGTGGACCAAAGGAGTAAAAGCAAAACATGTATTGCATCTTGTATATATAATATATATGAAAACGAACACGTATAGCTCAAGTCGGTAAAAATGTATCCAAAAGCAAACATTCGAAAGCGCGTTATTTTAAATATATAAATCTTTGTAAATAATGTATATATACATATATGAAAAGTGTGATATTAATTTTAAATAATATTATTTGACAAACGTTCGAAAATTACTAATACCTATCAAAGATTTCTTAATGCAGACGTAAACGTACGTTTGAAGATTACATTTAGACAAATAATATTTTGGAAAACTTTTACAAAAATTTTAATTATCTTTTAGTCGTGCTATAAAATATATCTTATAAGGTAATGTTCCATGTTCCTACGGGTTTTATATATAATTTATATATGTAATAACCTACTATTATTATTTAGTCATTTTTATCGGTTTTATATTATAATGCAAGTTTTAAGTGAAAACGCCAAGTATATAATTTTTTAGAACTTTCGGCATGACCTTGCCGTTTATACAACGTTTCGCATATATATAATTTTCAATATTTCCCCCCTTCTATCAATCAATGCAACAATATTATTCTTGTACAAAATTTCATAAACTATCCAAGTTACAAAAATAACAATTATAAGTAAAACCAAACGCCCCTAACGGCGGATTACATACAATCCAAACGCCCCTTTTAACCACGATTTCACATCGGAAAAATCAATAAATGACTAAAAATAAATTATAAGAAATAAAATTAACAAAAAGGGGAATCACCACCACAAGCCCGACACCACCATGGTGCGGCTATGGTGGCCACAGCCGGCTCGGCCGCCGCCACAGCGGTGGCGTCAAGCGGGTGAGCACAGCGAGGCACCCCCGAGGGGTGCACCGCACAGGGCCGTTCACCACATGGTGCGGCTGTGGTGGCTGTACCGTCGTCCGACCGCCACCACGATGGTGGTTTGGCGGCGGTCAGCCCCTATTCGACACCAAATCAAACCAAATCAACCACCAACTTAATTATTTAGTATTACAATCGATGTAACTACCATGCACGGAAAAATAGGAACTAGATTGGAGGTTTTTGGGAGTCTTTATTGGTGTTTCGTCGGCTGTGGTAAGCCCGTAACGATCACCTATAGCCTCGCCACGGGCGGCTGCAGCGTGGCGACTGGGAACGAGGGGGGTGTAGTGATAATGGGCATGCAAGGAGGTGGATGAGGAGGATCGGTGGTTGTAAGGGATGTTTCGCCGGAGGTGGCCCTCGTCGGAGTAGGAGGCTGGCTGCGATTAGGGTGGCCCGAGGTATGGTGGTTGTGGTGTAACCCGGATAGCATGGAGGTGGCGGTAATCGCCGGGATTTCGCTAGAAAAAAAATCTCCGGAAAAGATGGAGGTTTGGCCGGAAAAGATCCGTCCGGATAAAGTTTTCCGACAGTGGGCGCTGCCGTAAAGTAGAGAGGAGGGGGAGAGGGAATAAGGGTTGAGTGTGTGTTAGTTTTGATATATAAAATGAAAAAATGATAAAATTTTGTTTATATATTAAAGGTTTTAAAGAAAATAGAAATGGTATAATAGTTGAGGGTTAAAAATGAAAATATACTAGAGGGACTAGAAGTGGAACTTTGGGTAATTTTTGTTAAATAACGGTTCGGGTCTAGTTTGGGCGAGTTAACGGATGATTTAAGAGACAAACTTGCGCCATTATTTTTCCTATAAAAACGAGTATTGACACGACCATAAATACTTAAAGATTTATGTAACGGTTCATTTAAAATTTATCGTTTCGTTTATATAGACAAACCGGTATAATTTGTTCGTAAAATAAAACGTTAATTCGAATATTCACTTAATAATAAAACGTTTTAAAAAATGAAATTTAATTTATTTAAATAATTTTTATAATAAATTTTGATACTTAATTTTAAAGATAATTGGTACGTTGTCGGTACGCGTGGTTTTGGTTTTTAAGCCATAGTAAATTGAAAAAGGCAAAATTTTTATAAATGAGAATTATGTAGTAATAATTATGATTTATTATTAAAATAAATTCCGAAAAATTATTAGTTACGCGGTAATTGTTTTTATATGACGATAAAAATATCAAAAGTCGAGTCAAACTCGAAAAGTCAATGGTTAAAATAGTTATTTAAAGTCCCGAAAATTGACGGTTGTCACATTCTCCTCTCCTTTATGAAGCGACGTCTTGGCGCTCTAATCGTTTTATTAGTCCCAATTTCACTTGCAATGGGTGAAAGATGACATTCTCGAATGAATTCACATGCTCTCACTTTATGGGCACACGACCTCGGGCATTTAGAAGTTTTTCGAAGCGAAAAATGAATTTAAAAATCATTGGTGATCACCCGATCAAATCCTAACACATATCGTCCAACGGGTCTCATTAAAAGGGATCGCAACATAAAAAAATAAAAAAAATCGTCTGGAGTGTACATAACCCCATCAACAGCGTTCTAATATTATTCAAAACAAGGCGCTTATCATTGAACGTACAAAGTCACATAATTGCACGCTCGCTAACCGTCAAACCATGCAAATTGAAAGAGAGCGCATTAAAGCGGTAATCACTCGGAGTATACATAACTCTATCGAAAGCACTACGGCATTAATCGAAACAAGGTACTTATCATTAAGCACATATAATCACATAACGACATGCTTGCTAACTAGCCAAACCATGTCAATTAATCAATTCAATCACGTTAATCACTTGCTAATTATCAAGCCATGATTAACAACAAAATAATTCGGCTTAAGACCAGCCTATAAGAAAAGTTTTTAAAGTTTACAGGATGATCACCGGCCTGAAAGCCATGGATACATATCCAAAAAAAGATTCTATCATCGAGGGTGCTCACCACGCGTATCCATACCCAATCATTGTAGATGTTGATTCCACGCCTTGTCGATTCTTTATGATCAACAAGTGTGTGTTACCTTGGAAAGAATCCAAAATAAAAAAGATTAAGACTTTGGTAATGGTATACCAAAGTGTATGCGGAATCTACACTTTGATACTCTAGAGAAGTTTATTAATGGAACAGTAATGATCACAAACACACAATAAACACAAAACTCACTGCTTCAATATTATTAAATAATACGAGTACTCTTTAAGTACTGGGGTTACAAAACCTTGAAGCTATTACAAATTTTCTCTAAATGTATCTCTAAAATTTCTAAGTTACTCTACACTTGGGATCTCCTTTTATAGAAATACAGAGGAGCCCTTTAACAAAAGATATCAGCCTATCATTAGGTTCAGTTACAATTCAAATATAAATATCTGAAATACTCCTCCATGCATTCTTATCTTTAGTTCATCAGCTTTGACCATTTAGCAGTACTAACTTCTACTACTAGCAGTATTAAGTAACCTTGGCAGTACTAACTTTGTACTGGCAGTACTAACTCCTATTAGTATATGATAGGCAGTAATAAGTCAATAAATTTATTCCAACAATCCATCCCTAAACTTGTGTATTGTCCTTTAATATCAAGTTTCTCTGAAAAAAATCTTCTAGTCTTCCTTCCTCTGCTGATGAATCTTTCAACAATTATGTCACTTCTGACTTGAGATCTTATAAATCTGAGAAGCTCAATCCGCATGTGTACTCTCATGATCAACCCTAAATCTCTTCTTTTCAACATCTTGAGATCATCTCATGGCTTAAAGATATTCATCTTTGTTAAGCATATGTTATGCCATCCCATTCTCCATCAATAACATGTGAATACCACAGAAATCATACAAACTCCAGCTTAGCAGATTGTATTGATGCTGATTCTTCCATAACTCATCATCTTCATTTGGCTCAAACATAGTGTGCAAATCTCCCCAAAGCATGAGATCATACCCTTCTGGACTTGAAGCCCTATACCATTCCTTAACAAGTCTGTACAATTCCTCCACATCATGTCTATCAAAATCTCTAGCATCTAGGTAAAGAATCTTATAATTCTGTTGAACTTCCAGTCTCCCCTGAATCTTGATAATACAATGAAAGTCTAGTCAAAACATAAGACTTTTCATATCCACAAATGGAAACTTTGTAGGATATAGGATTCAACCTTCTATAGGAACCTCTCTCTTGGTATGAATGTTTAAAAATTCTTTGAGATCGTTCTTTCTCATGAATCTTCCTCCATCGTTTTGTCTTTTCCTTGTCTCTTTCTAGGAATGGACTTCTTCTATATTGGTCCAGGTTCTTTAACACTTCTTCCTTTTCCTCTTTGTGTAATAACTTTTTCTTCCACAATCTTTTCAGGAGACCTTTTCTTTGTCAGGAGACTTTGCTTTTTACTTCCTTTCTCTGCATCCATAAGGCAGTAATATTTTTGATTAAAATCCCAAAATCTTTACAAAGATGGCCTTATGTCCATTGTAAAGACATTCCCTTGAACTGACTGATCTTGAAGTTCCCTTGGTTCTTCAATGTAACATTCTCATATTTTCCATGTCATTGTACGACTCTATAATGATCACAAATTTACTTTAGTCCGATACTCGTTGAATGTTAATATATTTACTTTTAAGGTAATATCGCGTAGACTAAAAATAATCGATTAATGTAAACGGTCATAAAATAAATTGAGGTTTACATCCACCAAGTAATATATAATTACTAGGGAGATAGTTATGTACTTTGCGTATTATATTCCTATTGGTCACGTAAAAGGATTACGTTTCGCAATAAAATACATTTGGACACACCCCGGAAATACTTAGACATACCTAGACTCAAACCAATACCCACTTTGAAAGCCTAAACACAAAATTTAATCAAATCTTGTGTTTATATTACTTGAGTGCCGAATGTGGGCAAGTAAACCCACCTAAAATCGTCCTTGGTGATGTATTAGCTAGCAAAATCTTCCTAATGATCTTTCATAGTACTAGTACATTGCTTAGGTAATTAAACTATGTACTTAATGTCCCCCATTAGCCAAATGACTAATGGTTAGTAACCATTCCTTTCTCTTTACCCACTAGGCCACAGCTAAGTGTCCACAAACACATAAATCATAAGATTTCATGTATCTAAGCCTACCTTGTACATATATTGTGTAATTAAGACAAGGTACTTGAGTGGTTTAAACCAAACAAAGGTGTAGTTAACTAAAAACATCACAACCACTAGTTAGAGCCGGTTTTGTTTTATTTGGGACTAGAGAGAACTAACTAGCTTCATTTCCTATAAATACACACTCACACTTGACATTTTACACTCTTACAACTCTCCCTCACTCAAACAATAAAAACATACACTTCTTTCTCTCATTCGGGTCATAAACCACGACGAATACCCTCCCTACTTGTTTGAACCTACAAACGACACGAAGGGTCCTATACAAGTGCATAAGGAAGTGCACGAGGTAAGGGTTGGCGTACATTGGGTTAATTCGATCGGGTATACCTTGGGTTAGCCCTCTACACGTCCAAAACTCGTCAACCACTACATTAGGACTCTTGTAAGTCACATTCGAACCCATAACGTTCTCATTATACATGATACTTTGCTAACTATTCTCTACAAGTGTCGCGTTTTGAATATGATAAATAGGGTGGATAACTAAATAAAACACCGTTAATTGCAATGAACGTGTTTTACGCAATGCTATTTCGTAAATAACAAATTGTTAGGTGATTTAAAATACATAGGAAACATGAACACGTAACATATTTTAACAAGCCAAGACCTTAACCACATTCGTTTATAAAAAACGCGGACCTCGACTTGAACAAGAACCTTATGCATGAAAATGTAAGAAGTCTATACGTAAACTTTCGTTGTAAACGTAACAATAAGGCTAGGGAACGTGCATTCGACCTTATCCAACGTATGCATGTGGCGAACCCGACCCTTACACGTGTAGAATAAGCTCACATCGGTTACTAGCATACTAACGAGCCCTAAGAAACACTAGAAAGCTTAACGGGTCACTTGTAGTTTCGTTAAACCCATGCGACCCACACACGGGCCCAACAGGCCCAATAGGCCATAGCCCATAAGCTTTCGGCTTATAAATAAGCTCTACGAGCTTATTAAGATACAAGGAGTGCTTATTAGTTTCGCATGGGCCTAAAGTACTTAGAGAAGCAACCCATACCCTTGATGGACTTAACGGTCCATTATGGAGGCCTAACGAACCCAATAAGGCACGTGTAATAAGCCACGGCTTATTAATAAGCCATTCGAACATTTATAAGAGCTTGAAATGACATTGGACACACTTGGGCTTAGTATTGCTCATTGAAAACAACTGAACCCTTAATGGGCACGAGCACAACGTAAAGGGATAAGCTCACAATAAGCTTGGATCTCTTATTGGTGACCTTATGAGTACTCAATAAGCTTATTGAACCTTAACGTACTGAATGGACTCGATAGGGAATAATCTAAAAGCCCAGGAGGACTACAGGTCTCATTAGGCCAATACCCTCAACAGTTTGCTATTACTTATCGAATAAGCTAAAGTAGCAAACAAACCTTTCCAAGTGCTTACGGACAAAACAAAGTTTTTGATCTCAAATGGGCCGAACCAAATGATTAAAAACCTTTCGGGTTCCACTAATGGGCCCAGAAAGCCCATTAACAGTGCATATTGGCTATTCAAATAAGCTGAAACCAAGATAGATTAAGCTAAGTTGAAACGTATAGGAAATATGCTAAAAAGCCAAGGGAAGCCTAAAAGGGGTATATCGGGTTAAGCTATTGGGCTTACGGGCCCAATAAGCTCGAAATAAGCCATAATAAGCTCCCCGAGCTTATTTTAAGCTTAACAGACCCACATGAGCTTATTAAAGACTTTTGGACTTATTAAAACTATAACGGATCGTTAAAACGCAAAACGGACCTTAACGGGCCCAATAAGGCCCGTTAAGCCAAAAATAAGCTCGAATAGCTTATTTTTAAGCCGAAACAGCCTTGTTGGCTTATTGGGACTAAATAAAGCCAAATACCACTAGTTGGGACTTAATTGGAGTGAAAATGCAATTTTTACAAGTCAAGGGACTAAAAATGTAAACTTCGAAACTTAAGGGGGTTAAATGGTCATTTTTCGAATTACAATAACCCCAGGGACTGTTTTTGAAACATTCTGAAACTTAGGGATTGAAGTGTAACTATAAAGACCTAAACTACATTTTGGTAAACTTAAGGGACTAATTATGTCATTTCCGAAACTAAAAGGTTTAAGGTATAAATGTTTATATTTATAAACCGAGGGACCAAAGTGTAACAACTAGAAACTTAAGGGTATATTTGTGAAACAAAAGTGAATAAATAAAACACTTAACAAGTCGGTCGGACATTAAGATATTCGGACATTAAACGGGTTTAATAACAAGTTAATAAATAAGTATATTTATTAATAATGATTTCGCGTTTCTCGAGAACCATAGATATTGTAAATACAATAACCATGTGCACCACCACACAAGTGATAACGGTATATATAAACTTAAAATGGAATTTAGTTTATACAATGAGTCGTTAGCTTAAATGTGTAAACTAAGACTTGACCGTACTTACTTAGGTACTTGACGTGAGTGATTCACCTGCTTACCTTGGATATTTATATTCATTCAGAGAACTACCTGCTAAGGTGAGTTCCATAGCCCCATGTTTTCAATTATTTAAATGAATTTACTCCTTGGGTGAGACATGCTTAGTTTTACAAATTGTACCGCAAGTGTAACACTTTATACCATGCTTACGTGTTTGCCTAAGTAACCAAAACCCATTATGTCTATGGATCATGAACATTTAATTGCAAGAATTGTGATTGGGAATTACATTGTTTGGCGCGAATGTTATGGATATAGGACTATTAGGGATTGACAATCCCCGGATCGGGTGACTAGGCTATCACTGGAACGAACTCATAACCATGTCGAATCTGGGATTTGTGCGGGTTAGCACATCAAATTCACGACACCTGTTGTCAAATTTAATTTGCATTCATTTATTCGAGCTTTAAGTGCATGAGCTTAGGAAAAACGTAATTAACTTTTTATGAGTTTGCATTAGTTGCTTAATCATACACTGGGAAATCTTGCGGGCCTACAATCGATTTAACATAAACCTATGAATTCACCAACTGTTATGTTGACAGTTTTTAAGCATGTTTTTCAGGTCAATCAGGCACGAAGGTGCGATGATACAATTGGAATTCAATAATCGAAGAGCAACACTTAAGATTATGGGGTCATATTACAATTTTGGGGAACAATTGTTTATAAACCGGAATCTTTATTTTTAATCCGTTGAACAATTTGAGAGCCATGGCTTATGTAACAAACAAGTTTATTTTGTTAATCCAATGTATCTTTCAAACGACCGTTTAGTAGTCGTGATTCTGAATCTTGTGCATTGATCCAATAAATGTAACGCCCACGGATATTCGAACATTCCGCTGCATGCTCAGATTTGAGGGTGTTACAGATTGGTATCACAGCCAAGGTTATAGAGAACCAGGTCAAAAGTTTTTGTCTGGACTATAACCATTTTCAAACTGTTTTTCCACAAATGGGATTTGCAAGGGACATACATGCATTACTTGCTTATATCTAGCGCATATATGCTTACATGACATGCATTGCTAAAGCATTAATAGGGTACTAAGTGCTTACCTAATTGATATACGTGTTTATAAATGATATTACGTATATTACTATAAGGGCTTTATTATTAAAGCCTTACAGACATAGCATATCGAGTTTTTCTATAATAAGAAATACTTATTAAGTCATTTTACTTTTTTGCAGTAACCATGTCTTCAGCGACGTCTGATGTTACCTACACTTCCGTCTACACCGACTCTGAGCCCGACAGGGCTTTTTGGGGAGTCGATGATGAGGAGATATCGGAGGGAGGCATTCCACAGGTCATCGTACTAGGATACGACAGACTTCCGCTACAGCCAGTAGCCCCACCGTCACCAGATTACATACCAGGCCTAGAGGACCCACAGACACCGCCAGTTTCCTCAGGAGAGATAGCGTGAGCCTATGTTCGTACAGGCACATGATCCTGACTACGTGCCAGAGCCTGTATACCCTGAGTATATACCATTGGAGGATGAGCATGAATTTCTGGCTGAGGAGCAGCCATTACCTCCTATTGATTCACCTACTACTGAGTCACCCGGATATGTTACTGAGTCGGATCCCGAGGAGGATCCGGAGGAGTACGAGGATGATGAGACAGAGGATGGTTCTGTTTTGACTATCCCTATGGACGGGGAGATGATGGAGATGATGATAGACGTTGATTCATCTTGGGGTACGCCAATGATGAGGATGAGGACGAGGAGGATGAGGAGGACGAGGAGGAGGAGGAGCACTTAGCTCCGGCTGACTCTACTACCGTTATACCTGTTGATGATCCTGTTTTCCCACCTGAGGGAACAGAGCCTATTATACCACCACCCTCCACTGACATTACTATTGGGGCTAGGATTACCGTCCGACCCCAGACTTCCATATCCCTTCCACCAGAGGCAGAGGTTGAGAGACTTCTGACCATGACTACCCCATCACCATCACCACCTATATCACTATCACCACCCTCTGCAGGGGAGCGCCTTGCTAGGTGCACGGCCCCACCTGCACATTCACCACCTTTACCACCATCATCTGGGTGTCTAACCCAAATCCAGACACTCAGGATAGCATCCACCCAGGCTCTCATTGATGCAGTTACTACCGCATTACCACCACCTCCACTACCACCACTACCACCATCTCTATACATACCACCACCTGTTGACCGTAGGGATGATATCCCCGAGTCTGAGCAACCTCCCCGCAAGAGGTTGCATTTATCCACTCTAGGCTCCAGATATGAGGTCGGAGAAAGTTCTACTGCTAGACCTACCAGAGGTCGAGGGATAGATTATGGATTTGTCAGCACGATAGATGCTGAAGAGAGGCGACAGGGGATTAGAGATGTTGGGTACGGGATTAGGGATACTTGGGTAGATCCGGCGGAGGCAGTTCCAGAGATAGCACCTATGACCGTGGGAGAGGTCAACACTAGGGTCGTAGAGCTTGCTGAGCTCCATGAGCGGGATACACAGGACTTGTATGCTCTACTAGAGGATGCTCAGGATAGTAGGTCTCGTATATCACAGCGAGTCGATATGGACTCGCAGCGGGTCGATTTACTTATGGGGGATAGGATGACTCTCCAGGAGACAGTATGGATGGTGGAGGAGGAGCCAATGCTTCCCGATAGGCATGGGCTCATTCGATAGATTGAGTCAGGCCGACTCATCAGGAGCTTCATACCCATCGTGAGTCATGTGTATTGCCCTTGAAGACCTATCTCTAGGCACACCAGACACAGCTACAACTGCAGAGTACTCTCATTCAGACACAGCATCAGGTACACGAGACTCGCTTTCAGATGCAGCAGGCTGAGTTAGCAGCACTTCGAGAGACTGATCGTAGCGTCAGACAATGGTAGAGACATCTCTGAGTCATCAGAGAGATGAGGCAAGAGATGACACATGGCAGGCTGAGATTTTTTTAGCACTGCGAGAGCACAAGGAGAGATAGACACCAGGACCAGAGTAGGATTCCAGATCACCAGGAGGCCTCTAGGGAACGCCGACAGTCACATTTAGTGCTTTTATGTTATTGTATCTTGCTAGGTCATTGTACAGGCATTTAAGTAATAGGGATTTTCCCCGCTGGCATAGGCCTTAAATTTTTAATATTGTATAATTTGTACTCCAAAAACTATTTCATGTAAAATTTTGCCAAGTTAGAATGAAATGGAGTGCGTTACTTTGTACTATATACTTATCTCTTGTGCTGATTATCTCATCTATATATTATTATGTTCTGTCAAATAACCTCATGTTTGTCATTTGTGAACATGACAAATCATGGCACCCCACAACCAAGAGGACCAAACGACCCCAGTCAATGACACCTACCCAAAACAACATGACCCCGCGAATACCATCCAAGCAATGATCGCCCAGCTCTCTTAGAAACTCCACCAATGGAGATGATAGCCACATTTCGCACGGGGATAAACGAAGGAACGTGCAACTGCGCGCTCCTTGTGTTTTTACGCTGACTTTCATGAAGTGTCAACCTTTAACTTCAAGGGGGCTGAATGTGTGGTCCGGTTTAACTTGTGGATTGAAAAGATGGAGTCAGTTGTCATATCAGTGGTTGTGCCATTGAGAACAAGTAAAGTTTGCACCTGCACCCTGTTTAGGTGCTGCCTTGACTTTGTGGAAGTGGACAATAGAGAACCTTAGGTCCAGAGGCAATATGCCATGACTCGGGAATTGCTCAAGAAAAAGATGACGGACAAGGATTGTGCAGCAGGGTAGAAATCAAGAAATTAGAAATCGAGCCAGTGGACCTAAGGGTCATGGGAAACGACGTTCCAGATACTCTGAACGATTCCAAGAGTTAACCCTAGATATTACCAAGTTTGTTGCCAACGAAACTAAGAAGGTTGACAAGTACATCAGTGGACTTCCTGACAAATTTTGGGACCGTCAAATCTGCCAGACCAGACGTAGGAGAGACTGATTGAGTGGCCAATGACTTGATGGACCAGAAACTCCGCACCTACGCGGAAAGGCAATCTGACAACAAAAGGAGGGCTGATGATTCATCCAGAAACAACCATGGTCACCAACAGCAACCCTTCAAAAGGCAGAATGTCGCCAAAGTCTACAACATGGGGACGGGCGAAAGGAAGCCTTATGGGGGATCCTTGCCCAAGTGCAACAAGTGCCATCTCCACCACAATGGCCCGTGCACCCAGAGGTGCCACAAGTGCAACAAGATAGGGCACTTTGCTCGCGATTGCAGAAATACTGGTAACACAAATGTTGCTAACACTCAGAAGGGCAATGGCAACTCCCAGAGGAAATGGGTTTTGTTTTGAGTGTGGGAAAAGCCAACCAGGACACTCAAGAGAGATTGTCCCAAACTGAAGAATAAAGAGGAGGAAATGGGAAAGCACAAGATGGTTTATGCATTGGGAATGCCGAAAAGAGGGGAAATGCACCAGGAAACCCTGATGCAAATGTCGTCACGGTAAAGTTCCTTCTAAATAACCACTATGCATCTATCTTATTCGACACTGGTGCCGATAGAAGTTTTATATCCATTCTGCCAATTTAGTTCCTTCATTAACATCGCCCCAACTTCATTAGAAAATTGTTATGATGTCGAATTAGCTGATGGGAAATTAGTCAAGATAGACACAATTATACGAGGTTGCACCTTAAATTTCTTAGGCCATCCGTTCAACATAGATCTAATGCCCGTAGAACTGGGTAGTTTCGACGTCATTATCGGTATGGACTGGTTAAGAAGATGTCACGCTGTGATAGTGTGCGATGAGAAACTCGTTCAAGTTCCCTACGGGAATGAAACTTTGACTTTTCGTGGCAACGAAAGTAGCACGGTAGAGAACCCGGTTGACATTGAACTCAGTTCAAAGCTCAAGAGTACTGCCAAGGATGCCAGGTCTTTTTAGCACAGATATCCGCCAAGAAAGAGGAGGACAAGTCGGAAAGGAAACAGATAGAGGACGTACCAATCGTCCGAGATTTTCCAGAAGTGTTTCCCGAGGACTTGCCAGGTCTTCCTCCAGCTCGACCAGTGGAATTCCAAATCGACTTAATTCCAGGAGCCGCACCCGTAGCTCGAGCACCATATCGATTGGCCCCATCCGAAATGAAGGAATTATCAGAACAATTACAAGAACTTTCTGACAAGGGATTCATAAGGCCTAGTTCCTCACCTTGGGTGCCCAGTCCTTATTTGTCAAAAAGAAGGACGAGGACTTCAGGAATGTGCACGACACCGCGAGTTAAATAAACTGACAGTAAAGAATCTTTATCCACTCCCGAGGATCGCCGATTTGTTTGATCAACTTCAAGGATACCAGTTTTTATTTCGAAGATAGATCTGAGATCCGGATATCACCAAGCTTCAGTGCGAGAACAAGACATTCCAAAGAACGGCATCGAACGGTATGGCCATTACGAGTTCCAGGTTATGCCATTCGGACTGACAAACGCACCTGCGGTATTCATGGACCTCATGAACCGAGTGTGCAAACCTTACTTGGACAAGTTCGTAATTGTCTTCATCGATGACATACTTATTTATTCAAAAGACGAAAGGGAGCATGAAGAACACCTTAAAGCAATTTTGGAATTGCTTAAGAAGGAGAAGTTGTACGCAAAGTTTTCAAAATGTGAATTTTGGATTCCGAAGGTACAATTTCCTCGGGACATGCATTGATAAGAGGCATAAAATGTGTACCCGGCCAAGATAGAGTCTATCAAGATTGGGCATCTCCCAAGACACCAAAACGGAGCTCCTAACCATTTTCAGGTCTTCGGGTTTACTAATCGAAGGATCAATGAAGGATTTTTCGGAAGATTGGCTAAGTCCATGACGAAACTTACTCCAGAAAGGAATCATGTTCGACTGGGGAGAAAGGAAGAAAACGCTTCCCAGTGGATTAAAGCCAGAAGCTGTGCAGTGCCCCAATTCTGGCTTTACCTGAAGGGAGCGAAGACTTTGTGGTATACTGTGATGCGTCACACAAGGGCTTAGGTGCTGTGTTAATGCAGAGAGAGAAAGTGATTGCCTATGCTTCTCGACAGTTAAAAGTTCACGAGAAGAACTACACCACTCACGATTTAGAGCTTGGATCGGTAGTGTTTGCCCTAAAGATATGGGAGACACTGTCTATACGGAATCCGTTGCACCGGTATTCACCGACCATAAAAGACCTACAACACATGTCTCGATCAGAAGGAGCCTTAACAATGAGGCAAACGCCGTTGGCTATAATTACTGAGTGACTACGACTGTGATATTTCGTTATCAACCCGAAAAGCAAACGTAGTGGCCGATGCGCTGAGCGTAAAGAACGTGTTGAGCCATATGGGTTCGAGCCTTAGTTTATGACAATTGGGGTTGATCTTCCCAAACGAATAGAAGAAGCCAGAACGAAGCCCAGAAACCAGAGAATAACATCGTAAAGTGAGACGTAGGAGGTATAATCCGAAGGGATAAACCCAAGGAAAGAATTGGTGGAACCGCGTGCCGATGGGACACTATGCTTACACAGCAGGAGTTGGATACCTTGCTATGGAGACTTAAGATCCGTGATTATGCACGAATCCCACAAGTCGAAATATTCTATCCATCCCGGTTCCGAAAAGATGTACCAAGATGTGAAGAAATTATTTTGGTGGCCAAACATGAAGGCTGACATCGCCACGTACGTTAGCAAATGCCTGACATGTGCAAGAGTTAAGGCCGAACATCAAAGGCCATCAGGATTGCTAGTACAACCAGAAATACCCGAGTGGAAGTGGGATAATATAACAATGGATTTTATCACCAAACTTCCTAGGTCGTCACAAGGTTTCGACACCATCTGGGTGATTGTGGATCGACTTACAAAATCTGCTCACTTCTTACCAATACGGGAGAATGATCCGTTGGATAAATTGGCGAGGTTGTACTTGAACAGGATAGTGGCAAGACACGGGATACCTGCCTCAATTATCTGTGATCGTGATGGAAGATTCACTTCAAATTTCTGGAGATCATTTCAAAAAGCTTTGGGTACGGATATTAGCATGAGCACTGCGTATCATCCAGAAACTGACGGCCAGAGCGAGAGGACCATTCAAACTCTCGAGGACATGCTACGTGCTTGCGTGATTGATTTTGGCAAAGGCTGGGTTAAGCATTTGCCATTGGCCGAGTTTTCATACAACAACAGTTATCACGCTAGCATAAAGGCCGCCCCTTATGAGGCACTGTATGGTCGAAAATGCCGATCACCAGTATGCTGGGCCGAGGTTGGGGAAGCCCAACTGACTGGTCCGGAATTAATCCAGGAAACAACAGAAAAGATCGTCCTGATCAAGCAAAGGATGCAAGCGGCACAGGATCGACAAAAGAGCTACGCCGATCGGAAGCGAAAGCCGATGGAATTCGAAGTTGGAGACAGAGTTATGCTCAAGGTCTCACCTTGGAAAGGAGTCGTACGGTTCGGTAAGCGGGGCAAGCTGAACCCGAGATACGTCGGACCTTTCAAAGTGCTAGCAAAAGTTGGAAAGGTTGCCTACAGGCTGGAACTTCCTCAAGAGTTGAGCAGAGTTCACCACACTTTCCATGTATCAAATCTGAAGAAATGTTATGCCGATGAACCATTAGTCATGCCGTTAGAAGGAATTCATGTTGACGATAAGCTCCAGTTTGTGGAAGAGCCCGTTGAAATCATGGAACGGGAGATCAAACGATTGAAGCGGAGCCGACTACTCGTGTTATGGTTCGCTGGAACTCTAGGCAGGCCCTGTGTTCACCTGGGAACGTGAAGTTCCGTTCAAAAATTAATACCCACAACTCTTCACAAAACCCGGCTGCGTCATCCTACTACAAGGTCTTAAGCTTTCGAGGAACAAAGCTCTTTTAACGGTGGGACTGTTAACATTTCTCATTTTCGTGTCATTGTACGACTATATTAATGAGCACTATTTAGTTTTTTAGTCTATTCGCGTTTCTTTTAATATTTACATTTTAAGCTAGTACGAGTAGACTAGAAAATACCTAATAAAATGTAAACGGTCTCAAATTTAAATTAAGGTTTACATCAAACAAGTAAGGAATAATTATTCTAAGAATAATTATTGTACTTTGAGTATTTTATTTTTATGGGTCACGTAAAAGGGTTACGTTTCGCGATAAAATACATTTAGACGCACCCCGGAAATACCTAGACTTACCTAGACTCAAACCAATACCCAATTTAAAAGCCTAAACACAAAACTTAATCAAGTCTTGTGTTTATATCACTTGGAACCCGAAATTGGGCAAGTAACTTGCATAAAAATCGTCCTTGGTGATTTATTTACTAACAAATCTCCCTAATGTATCTTAAAAGTACATGTACACATACTAGGTAATTAATTTATGTCCTAATGGTCCCCTAATGATGCTTGACACAATGGATAATAACCACTTTGCTTCTCTTGCCCTCCTTGTGCCGCGAACCAACAAGAAAGAACACAAACCCAAGAGATTTGCTAGCTAAGCAAATCTTGTACATCTTTAGCTCATTAATACTTGTACTTAAGTGGTTTAGCCCCAAACCATGAGTGACTAACTAGAAGCCCCTAAAAACCACCTCTAAGGGCACGGTTTGGTTTTGTGTGGACTAAGAAATGTGACTAAGCTCACTTGCCTATAAAATATGCTCCTACACATACACTTAGACCTTTCTTAAACTTACAAACACTTAAACATTCACTACCTCTCTTGTTCGGGTTATATAAACCGCAACCAAGCACCCTTACGTTTCCATTTCGAACCAACAAGTACCCACAAGGATTATTCGAGCTAGGGGTTGGTTGGTTTGATCGTGTACACCTTTGGATTTGCACTCTACACGTCTACATACGCCACAAATACGCTAGGACCCTTGTAAGTCAAGTTTCAAACTCATACGCTTCGTATTTTATTTTCTTTTGATATCTATGTTCATTAATGTCACGACATTTATGAAATGTACGCACCTATACGTGTATGCCTTATACTCGTATGGTGCAAGGGACAAATAAGGTGCGAGAACCGCGTGATTTAACGCGACAAGGAATTAAACGTTGCGTCCAAGGCGAAATCTTGGTCTCCAACATAAACAAACTTTCATGATATCCTGAGTGCCTATATAAGAGATATAAGTAATTGTACACGTAAACTTTTATGGGAACGAGGAAGGACACTTAGGAATGCGTACGCGACCCTATGGACTTTTTGCAATGGCGAACCCGACGTGTATACAAGTCGAATACACGGCATATTGTCACTAGAACCTAAACGAACCCCTTGTATTTCTTGGAACACCTTTGAAACAACCCCCCCCCCACCCCCCCCCCTCTTATAGGGCCTTACAAGCCAAAGGCCTAACAAAGGCGTATTAGCTTATTGTGGATTAAGCTTGAATAATAAAGGAATACGGTAGCTTATTAGAAATGGTAATTAAGCTAGAATTGCTTAATGGAAACACCTCGTATGACACGGGTTGAACTATTGGCTCACGGGCCCCATTAAGCGCGGTATGCACTCAACTAATAGCTCTCCCGGGCTTATTACCAACTTCACAGTTTTAAAGGAACTTATTAAGGGCATTGTACCTTGGAGAACTTAATGGACGATGCCCCAACCTAAACCCCTTTCGTTATATACCCGGCCCAATGGCCAACAGTTTTGCTGATTAGTTATCGGATAAGCTAAATAAGCAAACCGACTTCCCAAGCGCTTATTACATCTAAATAAGCTTAACGGACCCTAATGGACCCAACTAGACTTCTTAAAACCCTACCGGGCCTAAACGGGCCCAAGACCGGCCCATTGAATTGCTTATTGGTTTAGTTGCTTATTTGGAATAAGCTGAAAAGGAAACAGTTTGTTAGGCTTATTACAAGAAGGAAGAGCACATTGGGAATAAGTCTAAAACTCTAATCAACACCTTTATTGGGTTGGGCATTGGGCCGTTAGCCCCATAAGCTCTAATTAAGCTTCAATAAGCTCGACGATCTTTTTATTAAGCTTATACCAACCCCAACACGAGCTTATTGAGGACTTTTGGACTTATAAAAACTAACATGGATCGTTAAAAACCTAAACGGACCTTAACGGGCCCAACAAGGCCCGTTAAGCCAAAATAAGCTCGATAAGCTTATTTTAAGCCGAAACAACCCTTATGGCCTTTTTGAAGGATGAAAAGTAATTCTAAAACTATTTTCAAACCTTTTCGTGGTCAAAATGCGAAAACCGAAAGTAAAGGGGCTAAGGTTGCCATTTCCGAAACTTAAATGAAATGTTAAAGTCATATAGTGAAAACTTATAAACTACAAGGACGAAATTCGTAAATGTCTAAACGGTGAGGACTCACATTAGACTTTTAAGTTAAATTCGAAACTAGAGGGACTAATATTGTACTTAACGAAAAGTATAAGATTTAAAACTTATTACTTTTCGAAAACTATAAAAACCATAAGGACCTAAGTTGTAACTTCGGAAAATAAAGGACTAGTTATGGTTTTCTCACAACTAGGAGGTTTAAAGTGTAAATGATATTACTTTATAAACCTAAGGGACTAATTACGCCATTTCCGGAACAAAAAGGGTAACAACTAGAAACCTAGGGGTATGTTAGTGAACAAAAGTGAAACAAATGACACACTTAACGCGTCGGTCGAACACTAAGATGTTCGGACATCGAACGGCTTTAATAACAAGTTAATAAATAATGTATATTTATTGATAATGATTTCACATTTCTCGAGAACCATCGGAGCTATAAATACAATAGTCTTGTGTGTCACCACACAAGTGATAACGGTATATATAAACTTAAAATGGGATTTAGTTTATACAATGAGTCGTTAGTTTAAATGTGTAAACTAAGACTTGAAAGTTATTTCTTAGGTAATTTACGGTGTGATCCATACCTTACTTGGATACTTGTTTCATTCAGAGAATTACGGCTAAGGTGAGATCATTGCCCCAATGCTTTACATATTATTTTAAATTGATTTACACATCCCTTGGGGTGAGAACATGATTTGTTTTACAAACTGGACGCATGTGTTCTTTTATGCATGATACGTGTTTGCTAAGTTTCCATAACCCCTTCATGTCCACGATCATGAACTGTAATTGCATAGATGTGGTTGGAATTACATTGTGCTGGGCGCGAATGTTATGGATAGATCTATTTTTTTTTTTTTTTTTCTTTTTTTTTTTTTTTTTTTTTTTTTTTTTTTTTTTTTTTTTAGGATTGACAATCCCCTGTTCGGGTGAATAGCTATCACTGGAACGAACGCATACATGGTCGAATGTGGATGTTGCAGGGTTAGACATCATTCTCGGACACCAGTTGGCAATTTATAATTGCATTCAATATACGTCGAGCTCGGTGTCATGAGCTTAGGAAACGTAATTTCTTTTTATGATGTTTGCATTGTTGCTTGATCATACCTTGGGAATTCTTGCGGTCCTACCATTGATTACATAAACCTTGCATTCACCAACTTTATGTTGACGGTTTAAGCATGTTTCTGTCAGGTCAATAAGGCACGAGGTGCGATGATACATTGGGAGTCAATAATTGGAGAGTCAACACTTAAGATTTGGGGTCTTATTACATTTTGGGGACAATTGTTATAAACCGAAATCTTTATCTATTTTGTTGAACCATTTGAAGCCATGAGCTTATGTAACAAACAAGTATTTTGTTAATCCAATGTATCTTTTTCAAACGACACGTTTAGTAGTCGTTCTCTGATCTTGTGCTATTGACCCAATAATGTAACGCCTTCGGATATTCAACATTCCGCTGCATACTCAGATTTGAGGGTGTTACACAAAATGTCATCGCTCCTTCCAAAACGACGCCCTTTCACCCACAAATGTGTATAAGAATAATAAACACATGCAAATTGTTCAAAGTTAAAACTAAATAAAGCGTTTAAGATTGCGTTTTAGGTATGCTCATATTATTATTGTGTTTGCAAGATGCAAACAAACATACATCATTTATAAAAGGGACTTTTTTATGGCACCAATCGATTCTATTTATGGCACATTGGCGTCAATCGATTCAATAGAAAGCATTAAGCAAATTGAGCCAGAAGAGAGGATATTCATTAACCTATTGCAGCTTTCATGAAATCTTTCAATAAAGAATCGAGAGAACCTACCCGGTCTATGGCTGAAAAGGGGGGGCTAAATGCAGAGACGATGCAAGGCTAAATTCAGAGAATGCATCTGAGGATAATGACTTAAGGCTAAATTCAGAGACAATGCATCTGAGGATAATGACTTTCTCCTGTAACGAATACAATAGGCCCGAGAGCTATCAAAGAATCGAGAGAACCTACCCGGTCTATGGCTGAAAAGGGGGGGCTAAATGCAGAGACAATGCAAGGATAAATTCAAAGACAATGCATCTGAGGATAATAACTTTCTCCTATAACGAATAAAACGAATAAAATAGGCCTGAGGATAATGACTTTCTCCTGTAACGAATAAAATAGGCCCGAGAGCTATCA
This sequence comes from Tanacetum coccineum, assembly GCA_026074375.1. NCBI lineage: Eukaryota > Viridiplantae > Streptophyta > Magnoliopsida > Asterales > Asteraceae > Tanacetum > Tanacetum coccineum. The sequence continues at coordinate 27,849 of BQNB010030077.1, forward strand.
AAGGAGAGAGTATCATATTCCATAGTAGTTTTGTTTTTTCTAAGAGAAACGTAAATTGATTAGTTTTGTTTTTCTAAGAGAAACGCAACTGTGTAAAGACTTCACTACAACATTCGATGCTTTCCCCAGCAACATTCTGACCCTTTCGCCAGCGACATGTCGCTGGGGAACTCTATCCCCAGCGAAATGTCGCTGGGGAAAAGTTGATGGGGTAAGCTCGATGGCAAAACGTTCCCCAGCGACAATCCCCAGCGAAAAGTGGGCCCCACGTATTTTTTGGTCAAGGAATTGGTGCCACGGTAGCAGTAGATTCCCAAGCGAAGTCGTTTGGGGAATACTTCTGATTAAAAACAAAATATTTAAGTTAATAATAAATTCTTAAGTTTAATTGCACCATTTTCCCCAGCGACATGTCGCTGGGGAAAATTCCTTGAGTATTGACTTTTCAACGCTTTCACCGCGAGAGTTTTGTCCATTATGCAGGGGATACTTTTCCCAAGCGGACTGTCGCTGGGGAAAAGTCTGCTAATTTTTTTAATATACAGCCATGGCCTAGCAGCATTTCCAGATTTTTTCCGGAAAAAATCTTCCTGACAGCTGGGGCATTTCTAGATTTTTTCTGGAAAAATCTACAAACCTGTATACCTCCCACACTTGTTCCAAATACACAAATAAAAGTAAACGCATCTCGCATACAAAATACACCAAAAACTTGTACCAATAACCATAATTTAATATTGGGATTCGTCCAAAAGCCGAATATGTGCAATGATAGTTTTGGGAAAACAAGACGTTTAAATGTAGCATAACATAACTAAACGGGGCTTACTAACTAATATATAACATAACTAGGATAGGGAAACAAGTGTTTAAATGTCGCCAAAATCAACATAAAGTAATAATGTAGCATACTAACTAATATATAACATAACTAATCATCACTATCGCCATCCTCATCATCGCCACCCTCCTCGTCATCACCACACCCGCCACTCCCGCTAGCACCACCCGACTCAAACTCCTTAAACATATCCGAGTACTTGGAGTCGCTTCTGAAAAGACTCATCATAAAGTCTACCTTTCTATGCATGCTCTTGAGCGACTTGTCGGGGGCGGGCATACTTGGCCTGGATGTGGCCCGTGATGGCAATACCCGACCCACACCGGGAATGTGCCCACGAAGCTTACCCCCTCTTGCCAACGCATTGATCTCATCCTCCGTGTACTCACCCGTAGCCTCAAGCCTTTTCATCTCCTCCTATGTAGTGACAAAAACACAAGATAGTAAATATATTAGTCGGGTTGCTACATTATTTCTCGATAATTCATTAAAGTGTGTTTTGAAACAAAACTTACATATATGCGGCGGTCCTCATCCTTAGGGAATACCCCATCAACAGTGTGTGTTCGCCAGAAGGTGTCAATGAGTGAAGGGTACTCCTGAGTGTCTGAGGCCTGCCTCTGTACATACACACGCATATAAGATGAAACTAATTAAAAACGACAAATCACAACACACCAAAGCGTATAATCAGATATATATGTATATATGTATGTAAAATAATTATAATGTTTATTACCATCTCATCTCGAAGGCGAGCCAGCGACCGGGATCCCTGTCGAGATGTGACCACGCTCTTTTGCCGGTTTAGCCGATTTTGAGCGGCTCGAGCAAGGTTCTTGGGATCATTCCAAAACTTAATGTACTTATCCCACTCAGCCGCTGTAATCTCCTCGGGACGTGCCCGCCTGATCGCCTCCAGATCGTAACTCCCGGTGGTGGGGTCTGCCTTCCAATACTTGGCCTTGAAAGAAGCCTTGTTGGTATTGTAGGCTTTTTGCAAGTGCATGTTGATGCCTTCGCTGATCTCTGTCCAGCGGGAGGAATCCATGTGCGGCCTGAGGTCAAACAGGGTCTGCAATCATATACAACAAAACGAAAACAGAGTTAGAGATATAATTTATATATTTATTTATTTATATGATATACATAAATAAACGAATTTAGATAAATATACACAATTAAATAAATGAACACGATAATGAAATAAACATAAAAGGATAACTGACCCCAATCTCTGAAATGATCGCCGCCTTCCGCTCCTTCGGGACCTTCTCCCAAGAGGGGTAGTACAACGGCACACTCCTAACGACCTCCCCGATGTAATTAGACCAGTGAGCCGCATGGGGACCGAGAGGGTTTAGGGTTTGTTTGTCACCCTGCTCAAAATTGATCGGGACGGGGCCTTTAGCTACCGCGATCTCCTTTAGCGAAAGGTTTCGGGTCTTGTCGCGGGTATTCAGCCTGCCCGCTCCCCTGCCGCCCAAATTGGGCTTTCGTTTACCTTTGCCTGCAAAATCAAGTTAGTGATAAAGTCATAAAAATTCAAGGCAAGCAAGTTCAATATATGTATCAAATTTATGCTTGTATTACAATAATCCAGAAATTCTTACCTTTGTTAGCAAAGCAGCCCCCGCAACCGGTGGGTACAACGTGTGATGGGGGACGATCATCACCGCCACCGTCACCTCCGTGGGACCGTGCAACATCTGCTGACGACATCTGTACAAGTACAATTAGCATAACATATAGAAATTCATGAACAAAATAATATAAGCATGCACACATCCAAATACATACATATCCAAATAAATATACACATTTAAACAATCCACAACAATTTCATTCATTCATTCAAATATATAAGTGTATTTTGCAAGTTACAACTCAAGATCAATCTTCTTCTTCACTAGAATAAACTTTCTCAACACCATCATCATCAACATTGATGAGGTCTTCAACATCAGAATCTGCTAAATCATGAGGAAGGGCGTCTTCATCACCAATAATATCATTTTCTTCGTCAGGAACATCAATGATATCTGGCGGTGCGTCAACCACCGTTGATTGACCATCTATATGCAAGGTGGCATTATCCAAGTCATTCAAACTAGTAGAAAGTGTAACACCCCCCAAAAATCAGGACAACGCAGCGGAATGGTAACATTGAATATAATCTTATAGTTGTTATATCGTACTATCGTTCGGGCTATCATAATTAAAGAGGTCATGACATGACGTACGAGGAGCTAGGATACTTTAAATCGTAAATCCAACAACATCGTCGAACAGCCTCTGGGCTGGTGGTGGTTCAGGTATCTTCTGATATAGAACTCACTACTGTTCCTTAATAGATCATGGATTCTATGACACTGGGAGTGGTACTCATATTGTAATTACAACGCAGGGTCCTAATGGCAAGTAGGAACTGAAGCCGGGGCCTTAGCTGTACGTGGGAATGGTCAACGAGAATCTGTGGAAGCTATTGGCAATTTGATATATCTCTCCCTAGCGGATTAGTTTTTGTTTGAACAATTGTCATTATGCTCCTTCTATTAACTAAGGAGTAATTTCAGTTTCCCGTTTGTCGAAGATGGTATTTATAACCGCTTCATGAATAATAACAATTCAAGTTTCTAGGAATAACATGGTTTATATTATGCTATCCAAGGGATGGATTTTTGAAATTGATATTGTCTAATCCATACAAACGAAAATTCGATATATACTGTTAGCCACAAAAGAGCCAAACTAACTTGGACTCTGCTCTCTAGTGGCATTGTCCGTCTTGACATATCAGCAAGAAACGCATGAAAAGTTGCAACACGATGGACCTTATCAATTCAACGACCTTAGGCTTTTGAAAAATGCGTTCCTGTAGTCTGGTAGGATGGCAAGAATACCTTACACACATCAAGTAGATCTATTTTTAGTAGTGGACAATTAAAATGGGACATCCCAAAAAGGAAACGTGGACAATAAAAATGGGACGGAGGGAGTATATGATTTAGTTAATATAATCATGGTTAATAAAATAATCATAATTATTGAAGTATGAAATTAACTTGAAATTAATATTGAACTCAAGAGTTTGCGTTCATGATTACTTTAGTGAGTATAATTATGTTTTCTTGCTAAGACATAATTATAAAGTTTTTGATTTTATCAATGACTCATAAAATAAAGTAAGTAGTAAAATTGTTATGTCTTCTTGTTAAAACATTAACATGATGTCCTTAAATTATTCGAAGACTTGTAACGTATAACTTTACATGTTCTATTTTCTTGAAACACATGAACATAGACTTAACATGAGGTTGTACTATTCAAAGATATATACGTTATGGTATGCACTTGGTTTTAAAATACTTTGTATTCAATTTGGCTTGACCCAATTGACAAGTATTTGATCCAAAGAGAATTAAGTTATCTAAGGAATTCTGATGGAGTCTCACAATTTCAATACTCATAGAATACCACACTATCATGGTATGTCTAATGTGTTGAAACAAACTATATTCGTATTGTTTGATTTCTGATAACTTTAATTGCTCTACCTCCAAAATCGATCAAGGTTAGAAATTTGCGTGTGTCATGGATACACTCAATATAGTTCCAACCTAGAAGGTATTCAAGACATTATCTATTTATGGATTGGGATGAATCCCATTATGTCTTGATTAAAGTTCTGAAATTTGTTAATATCTTATGAAGCATAGTATTAACAAGCTAGAGATGAGAACTTAAAATATGTTTTGTATTTTTCAGTTAAGAACAAAATTTATTGTTGCTTAAACACTTTGTATTTAGAGAATAATCTCTACTTACAAAAGTAAGTGGGAGCATCTATATATCTTGAAGATATTCAAGAACAAAATACATAACCTTCTGAATTCACTTGCTGATGTCATACTAAGGTTAAAACATGAAAATGTCAAACCAAATTATAATGTAACTCTTATTCATAAATCCGTAAGGATGCCTCATTAATAGAGTGCTATTTTAATATCAATGCCGAGGAATATAAGTTAGTGGGTCATAATAAACCTGTTAACTAATAAGATGAATTATCACATTTTGGAACTGATAAATATCTTAGAAACATGAATGATAAGATACAGTCCTTAAAAGACAATCAATGTTTTGTGATTGATTGATCTTTCACCAAACAGTAAAATATAAGGTAAGAATGAGTTTCTTTTGAAGAAAGGCTCATAAGGACAAGATTGTATATATATTAATGCGTGATGATAAGAGTTTTTTTTTAATCTTACTCAAGCAATTGACTATGATTAAATCTTTCTTTTCTACACGCATTAATTGTATAAAGATAACTAATTGTCGAACAGATTTCTTGAATCTGATGTATGGAAAATTAAGGATCATAACTTTTTCCTTATGATTACCTTTTGCGAGGATGGTGTGTAATCAAAAGGTTATGAGTTTAAAATAATCTTTATAAAGTATACAAGATAATAGAATCTAAGTGTGGATTAGATCATGCATCTAGGAGCTGAGATCTTAAGTTTAATCACAAGATGATTTTTGATTAAATTAAGATAACTCCTGAGTACATCTGACATTAAGTAGGAGCACTATGTTTTTCCCTTAAAATTCATATGTTGTGTAAACATATTGAAAGTATCATTCCATCTAAGATAGATGTTAATCCTTGAGGTTGGAATGAAACTTCACATGGGAATTTAGGGAATAAAACAAGTGACCTTGGAATAAATGTTTAATGAAATAAATATATGCGGAAATTAAGTCCAACACAATGCAATACATCATTGAAGCAAGTCTTAAATGATATATTTCACATAAGATAATTTAAAACATTGATGGAAACCTTGTGTTTTTTTAACGAAGGATTCATCATGTATATCTTATACTGTGTGTGAGACTGGTTGTTACTTTTGCACAAGAGCAAGATGAGCTAACAACAACAGTATCTAATTGAGAGTGTTTAGATGACTGATAGCAACAGTATCTAATTAAGAGTGATTTAGATGACTGTTGAAACAAATGTTTATGAATTATATAAAGCATAGTGTTGTTTGTGTACACTGATGCTAGAGAATAATCAATTCTAGTTGAAGTAGGATTTTATCTTTTATGATAAATCTACTAACTAGATATGCTCAGCTAAGAGCATTGTTGCACTACACATTAAAGAATGAGAATACTTTACATTTTAAAAAACTGTAAAGATGACTGTCTGAGATAGGTATGTTGTTGACTTCAAAATACCCTATAAACGGTACTGTCATATTTTCATACTATGATTCTTGCAATAGTATGCAAATATACATACGACACTCATCATAGTATTCAAATTCTTCGCAAATTTGTGAATTTGAAACAAGTATTCAAAAAGTTTACTCAGATGACTATTTAGCAGTCATGGACAGAGGGAGTTGAGGATGTTGGAAACATTAGAATTCAACTTACTAATTAGTCTTATGCAAACCTGTTTTAGTGTTTGGATAATTGGGATTGTAAGACAAATTTTATTTTCTGATGAATAAAGATACTTCGATTTTTGATATTCAATTCATATAATCAATTTGGTTATTCTATATTTGCATGTTTAATCCTTGAGTGATTATATCATTCTAAACATGTCCATTGTCGGTTAACAATATGTGAGTATTGTTACATAAGGCAAATGTGAGTGTTGGTTATATTCTTTGAATATATGGATGGTTCCCGCCAAACTCATATGTTACTCACAAGGGATGCGTATTGGACACCCCAACCTTCGAATATTTACTTTTGGATCCTTAGTCATGAGTAAAATATCAAAAAATGGTTAGTTAAGTCATCCTTAGACTTGAGAATACAAACATGTTTTTGGGATGTGAGGTGACTTATCACTTTTTTAATTCTAAGTCAAAACGCTAACCTGAAATTGGTAGTTATAAAGGCATATTTATTGGATGTGATGTGAAGAGCATTCACAACACTTGTATTCAACAAAAGATTTGTTCTTCACTTGATTGCAGTTTATGATACTTTGGCGCCTCTCTCGGAATCTATCAGATTATATATATAGCGTACCAAAAGGGTAATTCAAGATGATTATTGATTATATTTGGTATATCTGTGTTAAGTTCTATAACGAGAATCTAAATGTTTAAACTATATGGAATGAGTAAGGAACATATCCATGTTTACAGGTATATTTGAACAAAGGGATGATTATAGCAAGAGTATTCATAATCCATGCTACTGAGATTATTTATGAAAATTGATCTCAAGACATTTTAGATTTTAAAAATGGAATGTGGGGTGTTGCTGACCGTTCTCCCGTCAGTAGTTTTTGGGCAGTCTGATTACTCCAACTCCTCAAAGTGGGAGACTGTTGGATTATGGTAGTGGTACGCACCTATACGACTAGAAATGTGTGAGCCTATTGGGGGCACATACGTTAAACACTTAGAGTGCGTTTTATCTTCCGTACGTTTCTATTGTAAAACATAAGGACTATAAAAACGACTAGAACATGAACCTATGGCGTGCCTAGCAACAGTCAGCAGGGCCATAAGGTTCATTGAGGGATCGTCTAGGTTCGTTTTCTTGGAGTGGATAAGGATAATGAGAGTTGTGATAAGGTTAAAATACTAGTTTCCTAATTAAATCATGATTAGGGATTAGGAGTATATAAATACACCTTCATCACAGATTATGGGACGACACTACAACCCTAACTCTCCCCAAATCGTTGTTGCTCCTCTCTTCCCTCATAACAGTCGATCAACAAATCCCTAATTAGGGTTTTATTAATTTTTGGTTCTCACTTTTGAGGCTGTTTGAATTCTGGTAACCCTTAAAGGGTATTCCAGCTTGTGATACGATCCCATAGCCCATACAGCAGCTTCATTACTTTGGTTTATTAAGTTCTCAGGCATGACAACAACGAGAAACATGTTTATGGTTGGTTTGGTGAAATTCGGTTCATGTTACCCTAATTCGGTGACAACCGAATTCGGTAACAACCCTACATATACTTTCTGATTTTCGGTTTGTGATACAAGAGTGGTATTAGGGCTTTTATTCAGGGGTGACTTGTTACAAGGTGTGTATTGGGTTGTCTGTGAATGTAGAATAGCATCCGGGGGTGCTTGTTGAAGTGTTGTTTGTAGTGAGAAATCGTAGAGGTTGACTATTGTGTCTCTTGTTTTAGATATCGGTTTTTGTTTATTTGCAGTTGACTACGAGGGTTAGTATTCTATATTCCTTAATGTGTTTATATGTATGTTGATTATTTATGCTAAACTAGTTCCTAATCCGCTGCGTACTCGTAAGAGTTAATGGTTAACTAGATTGTTAAATTCCAACAACCTTTACGTACATACTATTTCATGTCTCGCACTAATAATATATATTTGCGCATATAACTATAAACAAATAATAATATTATCATAATGACTATGAGGTGAGGAGGTCCCATGCAACACCTATTAGTGGGAGACAAACGAGGCAAGTTATATTTATGAATTCTGTATGATCGATCTTTTTATTTTTTTATATTCTTATCGTAAGTCATTTCAATAAAGTAATGGAAATAATACTATTTACTTTTGTTTCTGTGTGTTGGCCATGTGAAGATTTTTTTAACGTTTACCAATCTACACTATGTTTGTAATTTACATGTGATGAAAGAGAGAGATTGTAGATACTAGGTATTGCAAAGAAAGAGCAAGATGCTTTGCTTTGTAGGTGCTTTCTTGTCGAGGTTATTAATCTATTCACACAAATATGTATACTTGAGTGTGTATTTATAAATTAGATAACATGAAATTTGGCGTATGTACATTTTAGTTGAAAATTAATAATGTTTGCTTACTAAATAAATGCAAAAGAAGACATTCAAGTATGACAAAAGTTGACTTATAGGTTTCTTTGCATAGTTAAATAACCATATATTTTTAGTGATGATAGGAATGCTTATTATGTCTCGAGCATTGAAATTTTTAATGTTTTGAATTTGACATATCTGATCTTACTCTATTAGTATTTGACAAGTGATCTACACATAAAAATCATTATATAACCAATCAAAATAACTAAATGTTTTTCCTTCAATTCTTTTCAACAAGTATAACAATTATTAGTTTTAGACAAAAATACAAGTAAACTTGTAACCATCAATCAATTTTGCGAGGCGGGTGTTGAGTCCGGGGTTTACATGTCGGGTCACACCAAGGTGATTTGGTAGGATTTTCCTTGAAAAACAACTTATTTAGTGCTTATTTAGTCTTGCATTAAGCCCCATGAAGGAATATACAAGGGAGGTATATCGATCATGATCGTCAATGTTCTCTAAGTGTACGTTTTTCAGAAACATTTGCAACTACCATCGACTTTTCAAAGTTACAACTTAATAATCTGTTGTGAATATTGATCATTTGTTTATGGAAAGACTAATACAAAATTCTGGATTGTTTTTAAATGTGAAGTTATACTATGTAATCAGAATAAAAAGAAGTAAAAGTCAAAAAGAGGTATTTCTTGGGCAAGCCTCCAAGCAAGAAAAAAGGCACACAAAAACCTTCTCCTCTTCAAATCCACCACAACACTTTCTCTCTTTCTGGTGTCACTCTTTCTTTCTTTATTGTATGCTTCTCTTTTTCTTTTTTTCTTTTCAGACCCATTGCCAATATGAGTGCATTTTTCAGCTTTTCTGATTGGACAAATGTACCCCTATCCTTTACATGAGAATTCCAAAATGATCAAATGTATTTTCATCTGAACTTATGGTGTACTTTCATGGTGATCAAATGTATTTTCATCTGAACTTATGTTGTACTTTCATGGTGGACTCTCAGGGTGACACTGAATTACATGGATTTTTCTTGCATAGTGTAAATTGTTGAAAACGTCACTGAAAACGCATGCTTTAGATAATGAAATGCACCTCATAACTTTTGTTTTCGTCAACGTCTTGTAGCATGTTAACACGAGTGATATTTTTTTGTGTCAAACGTGTTCTGTAGGCATGCAAGTTCATCAATAAGATCTATAAATGACAATGCAAAACTTTTTGAAAATACGAAATTTGAACCATTATGATCAAAGCGTCATGTAAATATGTAAACGTAGGTGCTGTCACCCTTTTGAGAACCTCGATACACAGTAAGTGTATAAACAATCAAACTACGACACACTATACGAAGACTTATGCTTTAATAGCATTTGATCCTTTCGTTAGTGTTGTTTTACAATTTCATTTTTAAGATTCTCATTTTTGAACCACCCTCCTTTCACCATTAACAATATATTGTCATGTATTAAACTGACTGAAGCTTTTGGTTACCATATTTCTGGGGTCTTCATACCCTAAAGGGAAAAGCAGTTGTTTTGAACAAAGGAAAAGGGAAAATGAGACTTTCACAGTTGCAACATTTGCACTTTTCTTTATTTGGTTATATGACCAAACTTTTTACAGAAGTTTGCTTTTTTATTTTCCCATTTTTTAGCATTTGAATTGAAGCACACTATATTTAACTTTTGGATTTGGGGTAATTAGATAAGTTATACTCCCTCTGTCCCATATTAAATATTCACTTTGACTTTTTAAAATCTTTTTTTTTAACTTTGACTTTAAATATTTTTGTTTGTGTTATATAATACTTGATGTAAAATATATAAATGAATTGAGTTTTAAATGTATTTTCATTTGGTATAATTTGCATCAAGTTTTATATAACATAAGAAAAGTTATTTGAAGTCAAAATTGAAAAAGAAAGACTGCAAAAGTCAAAACTGGACATTATGGAGGTAGTAAAATGTTTGCCAAATATGATTTTGATATATTAATTTAGGGTCAAAATGAGCATATTTTGAGAAGTAAAAAGTGAACTTCATGCTAAGCATTGATATATTTAGTTGATCATATAATATCATATATCTGGTAGTATAACATAATTTAGAGGATCTATGTTGAAGTTTCCCGGGAAATGAAACGCTCTTATTTTATTTTTTGCTTAGATACACGCGGCCTAGTTGGTATTTTTATGTTGCAACTGTTTTTAGACGTTTCCCTTACGATTCCAAGATGCGTATCCGATGAGGTTTAAACCCGAGTCTCTTTTGAGACTTTGAGGACACCTTATCACCAAGACACCTCGGAGATGGTTATATAGCTACCAGAATGTAACAACGTCATATTCCAAAGTATGGTATTCATGTGTTGGACAAACTAATTAAAGCTTATTTTTTGTGAAGAATTGACTCTTGATTTACATCTACTATAACGAGGGTTTTTAGTTATCCTTGATTATGAATTATAAGTTACCTACGTAATTTTGAAGATGAAGTCAGGCTCGGTTATGTTTGCACTTGGCCCAAATCCCATTTATAGTTAGCATTTTTTTTCGACAGTCAATATTTGAGTTGCTTCAATGTTTAAAGAGTTAGTTTTTGTTCTTTTTTTTTTGAACGACAAAGATGGAATATATATAAAAAAGAGTCTAGCAAGACGCTAGAAACTTAAAGTACAATAGAGTCAACAAAAAGAATTACATAACATCAAAAAATGGTAAAATCCCGAGACTTTAACTGCGAGGGAATAAAAAAGGATGAAAAAACTTTTGACACGAAGGCCGACGGATCGGTTTTCACTTCGGCAAAAGAAAAACCCCCCATCCCGGAGGCCGAGCCACCGGTTTTCACTTCGGGATGGATTTTGATGAAACCCCAAACAAGTCCCGAGAGAAGGATGAAAAGAAGAACCATCCTCAAAACCGACGAAGATGCCAAACGAAAAAACCTTGGCGTACAGGTACGCCAACCCAGCGAACTTGAACGCCAGCTTCAGGAAAAAACCAAAAGCAGCTCTAACCATTGCCATTACGCGTGATCGAAAGGGGATACATAAGCCAGTCATTCCAATATAACTTCATATGGTCCCTATTGTGAAGCCACGAAAATGAAGAGAAACGAACATTATCGAATAGATCATTCCAAAATTCTTGGTTTGAGAGAATTTTCATCCTTTTTCGTTGATCTCCTTGTAATTTTTGTTTCAGTTATTGAATATATAGTTTTCGCTTTTTCAAAAAAAGATTTACATGTTACTTGTAACTAATTCGGGTTAAAAGAAAGAAGAAACATGCCATGCTTTTTAAAGTAGATTTTGCTAAAGCTTATGATTCAGTAAGATGGGATTTTCTTGATGATGTTCTTCGCTCTTTTGGCTTTGGTTCTAAATGGAGATCGTGGATTTCGGGTTGTCTTAGTTCGGCAATGGCTTCGGTTATTGTTAATGGGAGTCCTACCTCTGAGTTTCAATTTCAATGTGGCTTGAAACAAGGGGATCCGCTAGCCCCCTATTTGTTTATATTGGTTATGGAATCCCTTCATTTGTCGTTCTCAAGAGTTGTAGAAGCAGGCATGTACAAAGGTATTGTGATCGACAATTCAGTCGTGATTTCTCATTTGTTCTATGCGGATGACGCTGTGTTCGTAGGTGAGTGGTCTGATTCGAATCTTGATCGTATTCTTCATGTTCTTCATTGTTTTTATTTAACTTCGGGATTGAAAATAAATGTGCAAAAAGCAGCTTGATGGGTGTAGGTGTTAACCATAATGATATCGCTAAAGCTGCGTCTAAGCTTGGATGCTCTATTCTCAAAACTCCTTTTAAATATTTGGGGGTTTCCGTTGGATCTTCCACGTCTAGAATTCGAGCTTGGGAGGATACTCTTTGTAAACTTAAGTCGCGTCTCTCTAAGTGGAAGTCTAAAACTCTTTCTATTGGGGGTCGTCTTACCTTGCTAAAAGCTGTTCTTTGTGCCACTCCGATATATGCTATGTCTCTTTATAGAGTTCCAAAAACTGTCTTGAATGTGATGGAAAGTTTACGGAGTAAGTTCTTTAATGGTTCTGATGGTGGAGATAAGAAGATTACATGGATTAAGTGGAAAAAAGTTTTAGCTGCAAAAAAGAATGGTGGGCTCGGTGTTTCGAGTTTCTTTGCTTTAAACAGGGCTTTATTATTCAGGTGGGTGTGGCGGTTTATTTCTAAGGAGGATTCCTTATGGTTTCGGCTGGTTCGTGCTATCCATGGTAATAATATTAATTGTGTTCAGGTTGCTAACGGTTCTCCGTGGGTTTCCATTTTACGTGAAGTGCAGTCTTTGAAAGTTCGGGGTATTGATTTAGTATGCCACTGTAAAAAACGTGTGGGTGATGGTTTGAGCACTTGCTTTTGGGAAGATACTTGGATGGGAGACCGCCTTTAAAATTGATGTTTCCGCGTATTTATGCTCTTGAATCCAACAAGTTGTGCACGGTGGCTGAAAAGCGTCATCCTAATGCTCTTGATCAAACGTTTCGTCGTAATATTCGGGGTGGTGTTGAATTACATCAATATATGCAGCTTCAGGATTTGATTGGGGCTTTTATTTTTTCTAACTCGACGGATCGTTGGGTTTGGGACCTAAATGGGAGCGGCGATTTTATGGTAAAGGATGTTCGTTCTATGATAGACGACTTTATGATACCTAAGGAATCTGACGCTACTCGCTGGATTAAGTGTATTCCGAATAAAGTGAATGTGTTTGCGTGGAAAGTTCGAAATGATAGGCTGGCAACAAAGAGTAATCTCATTCATCGAGGTATTCCTTTATATTCTCCAATGTGTCATGTTTGTAATCTCTCAAATAAAGATGTTTCGCATATTCTTTTATGCTGCGACCTTGCATCTCTTGTGTCAAGACGTATATGTCGTTGGTGGAATTTAGATTGGCAGCAGGTGATCTCGTATTCGGAATGGTTTTCGTGGCTGAAGTCCATTCGGATGGAAGCTAAGCTTAAAAGTATTCTAGAAGGGGTGTTTTATATCTCATGGTGGCATGTTTGGAATTTCATAAACCAGATGATTTTTATGGACATAAAACCAAGACGATCAGTTATTTTCGATGACATCATGGCTCGTTTTTTTACTTGGTGTTCGTCTAGATGTAATAGGAAGTTTAGTTGGGAGAATTGGATTCAGCATCCTTATCTTATTTCTTTGTAATTTCTCTCTAGCGTCTTGCTAGAGTGTAGTTTTTTAATAAAAAGTTTGCCGTTCAAAAAAAAACTTGTAACTAATTCATATCTTATAAAGATTGTTTTAGACATTGAATTAGCAAGTAAACTTTTTCTTTGATTGAACCAGATTACTTTATCAAAAACACCATGAGCTAACAATAAGCTACGTAAAAAAGAGAGCGTATAAGTTTAGAATGTAGAATCTATCATGAAAAGTCACTAGGGATAGCCTAGTAATTTACTTGAACTACCACTTAGCTTTGGTTACCACCTTTATTTCCTATATACTTCCATTTGAATGCTTTATTTACTAGTACTAGTACTTGTTTATTTTTACTCATCAAAGGTGTATTCAATAATTTCAAAACTTATTTTCCATCCACTTTTCTTAACCCCTCTCTCTCCTCATTTCTCATATTTCTCTCTCTTTTCTTGGGTGGTGCTCAAGATTTATTCATTGGTGTATGCAATTGGTTAATGGATATTGATCTTTTGTGGTCTTTTGGGGGGTGGTTTCTTATTATATTCCCTGATACAATCAACTGCTGCATGGCTAACTTGAGATCCTCATCACATATTTCTAAATTCTCAAACCCTAATTCTTGCTCTTCACTTGTCCTTATTGCACTTTTGATCATCATTTTCTTGATCACTTCTACTCAATCCTCTTCTTCTATGGCAGTTGCATCACATCCAAGTGAACCAACTACTTCTTCACATGATCATGAATCCTCAAGATCAACAACGACCACCATGAACTTTCATCGAAAAAGAACCCATGATCGCCAGGCACATCCAAAGCCCACGCGATCATTTGAAGCCGGTGCGCATGAAGTTCCAAGTGGACCAAACCCTATTTCAAACAGGTAAGAGTTAAAGCAATTGTTTGATGGACGATGATCGATGAATTGGTATACGCAAGAAAGATTTTCAGGAGATGGTGGTAAAGATACAATTAAAAGCTAGGTAATGGTGTTATGAATGGTATATGGTTATTTTTAGCGGTTTGTTTTGAGTTCACTTGGTGTTTTTTTTCCTCATCTTTATCAACCATTGAGTCTGTGTTTTGTTTAGAGAAAAATGTATAGCAAGAGACACTTTTTATTTTTTGATATATTTATGTATATGTACTTGATCCCTTTTCATATATATTTATCTATATGTTTTACATAGATTAAGAAGTTACTGATACTAGCTAGTACTTGTTTCTTCTTCTTGTTAAGTTTCTTGGAGAGGCCGGCGGGGGCATGCGTATACTTGAAAAAATTAATATTTTTTACTGAGTTAATTTTTACCAAGCAACAATAACTCTAGTGTGAGTGCTTAATTGGTGTTTCTCTATGGCTGTAATTTAGTTTAATTTTCTATCTTAATGAATATAAAGATTGTGATTGAGTACACTGTTTTATATGAAATCAACAAGTTATGAGAAAGGGAGGCAAGAGTGCAAGGGTCTTACGAGCGTGTTAATCTTTCATAAAATGCGGCATGAAAAAGAGAACGAGTATTATGGTTTTTGTAATAAGTCATAAGGTATATATGATATATATGTTAGCATATGCAAAATCATAAGTTTAGTAATCTAATTAGTATGGTTATCGCTTCATTTTCATGAAACAAGAACATATATATTTAGGGTTTTCAGTTTTCTTAAAGGGGTGAATGATTAGAAGAGGATCTTAGGTACTTGGGAAAGGGTGATATTGTCATAGTAAAAGAGAGTTAGATTGATTGGGTCAAATATTGACCAACACCTTTTGGTCATTGCAAAACATATACAAAATCCAATAAAGCTTGCTCACAAGCACAAACACACAATCATCATGGCTACATGATTTGCTAATGACAATGTGTACATTTGAATATTTGATATGTCTTAATTTGAATGATTGTGATAGTGTAGTTTCATTATTAATGAATAACAATTAAATACCACTTTTTGGTTATATCATGTTGCATTTCTGAAAAAATAACTACTTTTTAGTTATAATATATGAGTTCTTCTTTCTTGTTTGGTATAAATTTATTGTTATACTCGTATCTTGTAGTTGTGTTAGCGATCATGATATTGGTTAATTATTATCTACTATGTATTAACATTTTGTTGAATAATATCTGAATATTTATTTCAAAATGAAATGTTCACAAAATTAGATTGCATGTTTAGTGCAAAAACGAAATATCTTACATTGTTAAATTGTCGGTTTTGTCTGCAGCATTTTGTCGATCAATTTATTAAAGAAAATTTGAATAAAAGCATCTATTCTTTTTTCTCTTTTTATTTGTGGGTGTGATGTAAGTTAGACCATCTTTTTACGTACGTACATATGCTCAATCATTAAATAATTAATCATGTTTGACAGCTTTCAATAATTTTGATAGCGAATTTTTTTTTAAAAACATCATTTTCTGTCGAACAGAAACGTAGGTTACAATTTTTTTTACTTTGTTTGGTTTTACATAATTATGTACTATCTTTTTATAAAACGCCTTATTCAAAATTAAAAACATCATAATCTGTTGATCAGAAACTTATATTAGGTTACAATTTTTTTACTTTGTTTGGTTTTTACATTATGTATCTTTTTGTAAAATACCTTTTTTCAAATTTATAACTTACTATTTTTTTAAATATATTATTGAAAACAACTAACACATTGAGTAAGAAAGATTACAAGAAAATTACGCAATCATACAAGACGATAGCGGATTTGCTAACCAATGAGCTCATAAGGGATGAAACTTATTGTTTTTATGAAAAACCCAAAAATGTGAAAGCACTTTATTTTCGTCGCACAAAGTTTTGGTCTTGTGATATAGCCCAAGTCCTCGTGTGAACGACCACGCCAAAACAATTTTTATTAACAGCAGTTTATTAATAAGACTCAAGCATAAAGCTAGAAAAGAAAATTACAACGTATAGTATTACAGCAAGCTTTTGGATCAAGAATCCAATCTAACTATTTTGGTTTAAACGTTTTAAGCCTATTGACAATCCATGAATGAGAACAAACTTGTATATGTTTCACGAGCAAATATTTTCTTAGAGGCTTTAAATCAAAGCAAACATGGTTTCTATACCTCTAAAGAATCCAAATAGTAGTTTGCACCACCACACCAAAGCAAACCTTGGTTAAATGCTAAATTTTATCGTCTATGCCCAAGAGATTAGGATCGGCAATGAATTCATGTAATCATTAAAACCCTACCAAGCTTTGACAAACCCCAAATAGTTGTTGCCACTGTGTAATCCACAAATAACTTATTGATAGATTCAAGAGCCTCATCACAAACCAATCATCTAGTAGAGTGGACATCAATTCCCGTGACATCGAGGTTACATCTAGTAGGTAACTGATCTAAATAAACGCGTCAAGTATTGATGTTGATCTTTAGTGGAAGAATATGGTTCCAACAGATTAGTTCAATTGCTGAAAAAAGGTGAATGTTTCAATTTTCTTTTTCGTGGAGAAAACTGTGAAAACTTTTGAATGGTTTAGGTGAAATTCCCATGTATGAGGTTTGGAAGAAGGTATGAATTCATTAATCAAGTTGTGCAATTCATGAAATTGAGCCAATTTTAGCCCACCTCTTATGCGCCTACGCCAAGCCTAGTTCTTGGTATTGTGCTCAAAAAAACGTTTACATTTATCACTTACATAACATAATGGGTGTAATTCTAAGGCGAAAGGACGAGGGAATAGTTTTTAAAAAAAATTTGAATCACCAATCCAAACATCAAGCCAAAAAGAAGTTGAAAAACCATTTCTAACATTCTTATGAAAAAGATTTAGAAAATTAAGGTGTGGTTGTGGGAAGTGATTTTTTAGGTTGAAGATTGTTTACCAAGAACTAAGAGATGAACGAATATTGAAATGGTTCACAATTATCTCCTCATTATGTGAACCATTGATCAAGATAATCATAAGTTTTCCAAAAGAGTCATTTTCAACATGGAAACGCCACTACCGTTTTGCCAACATAGCACCATTTAGGGCATCAAGGCTACTGATAACGCTCAAATTGAGTATGTTTTTAATAGCGTTATCCGTACGTTGTATAATTTATTTGGCTATTTATCTATGGTTTTGTTACTTAATTGTACCAAAGTGTGTTTGCAAGACTATTTGTAGTCAAGTATAGGAAAAACAAAAAAAAAGACGAAAAAATAAAGTTTTATACAAGTACAAAGAATCCCAAAATCAAGATCAAGTTTGAAAGCATTTCAAGAGCAAAAGAACCAACCATTTAAGCTTCCAAGTCCTAAGATAGAGCTTAAATTAAGTTTTATTGAAGTGTAATGACCCACGACCAGGCACAACTCAAATGGGAAACTTAAACGCAAAATCAAAGAATTTGTATATGGTGTCTGTAGCCAGCCGCCCGGCTGAAGAGCTAGTCGTCCGGCTGAAGAGCCAGCCGCCCGGCTTGTGAACGAGCCGCAAGGATGGAAGACGAGCCGCCCAGCTCGTTGTGTCATCTTCTCCATTTTCATCTTGAAGCTCCATGAACGATCAAGAAGGATCTAGACCCTTGTACCTGGCATTCTATGATCCTTTGGCCTCAAGTTTAGCATTTATGATCCCATGGCCTTCCTAGTAGTATAAATAGGTTCCCTTTTGGCTATTTTATACATACAACTTATGTGACAATTCACATTTTTAGGTCATTTTACGTCAATAAACTCAAAACTATTTACCTTGAACCTTTACGTGTTTACTTTTAATTATAACTGTTAAGCCAAATCGTGTAAACCGAAAATCAACAACTAACGTAAACCGGAATTGAACAAATAAAAGTTTACGTCAAATAAGTGCTATATAATTATTACGAAGATAATTTATAACTTTTAATATTTTATTTTTATACTTTACGTAAAACGCCTACGTTTCGCGTTATGAGCTTTCATGCATGCATGTAAACTATACCACCTTTACCAATACCCACATTATTTGTACCTTATCAAAAATTAAACATTTTCCTCTGCCTAAAAAACCCCCCAACCAGCCATGATATCATAAACACAACAATATGCAATTTTCTAGTTTATAAATATTACCATTTCCTAGTTTATACCATGTGCAAAATACCTACCCAGTCTCCTCAAATAATCTAGCAAGTACCAAGATCAAACCAACTCCTAGCTAACCCTTACACAACCCACACCCCCTCCTTAAATATATGGATGATTTGTACCAATTGTCTCCTAGCTATTTTCTTATACTTGCTTATATACAACTAGCATTATACACTTCATTTGATAACTATTAAAAATACAAAATCCTATCTTTTTCTCTCCCAAAGCCCACGGCTCAAATAAGCAAGAAAAAGCATCCATTGTTTTCTATTTTCTTGATATTTCAAGCATACTAGTGTGTCCAAGGTTAATATCTAAGGTGTTCCAAGGTGTTTTCAAGTTTGGGTTTCAAGAATTAAGTTAGGGTTTCATCATTTCAAGTTGGGGTTTTTACAAAGTTTTGGGTTAAAAATCAAAGCATAGGTTTCATTTGTGTTCATAATCTTTGTAAGCATACTTCATCTACTCTTTTGATTTTTATTCATCTTGATCATGTTTATACATGTTTCTATACTTACATTATTTATTTTTGCACATGATCATCTTGATTATAAAGTTATATCACCAACTAGTAAACTTTTATGAATGTTGGCAAATAAATCAAGAACAATACTTACTTATATGATTATTAAACAAGTTGTCAAGTTTGTTATTTATAAACTAACTTAAATAGTTTAAAGTTTATTCCATGTTTTGTTCATATTATTGTGAAGAGTTTGATGAGATTAGGCTATTTGGATGTTGTTGATTGTGAAGGAGGTTGAAGTGTATAGATTAGAGGTTTTTGTTGTGTAAAAATGAAGTAAAAATTATAAAGTTTTGAAGCATAAAATACCCCTTAGGGCTGCCGATTTAAAACAGTAAGATAGGGATTTTTGACGAGTTAAAACCTTAAAAATATGTTAGTACATCTTAATACGATTCTGGGCATATAAAGAACTCGAAAAACGGACGTAAAACGAAGAAGTTATGAGTTTTTAAAGTTTACCGGTAACTATATACATTTGACAGCTTTTGTAAAAATGGTATAAATCTGGCAGATTTAGTTTTTGTGGTTGTGACCCCTTTCGGGTCCGTTTCGGCTAAAGTGTAAAACTAGAAAGTTGCTCGAAATGATTTTTCGATTAATTTTCGCGAGTTTTGAAGCCCGAAAGTGTAAAACGGGGGAGTTATACTCAATCAAACTTGGACTATCTTTCTGAAATTACCATAAATTTTCTGCGCATATTTTTATATAGTGTCAAAGCTGTTAGGAATAGTAAATTGTGTTTTTGGACGTTTTCAGGTCCGTCTGGACTACAAAAACCTTAGAAAATAATATAGTATCACTTATAGAATATTTATATGCGTTTTAAACTTTATAAATATTATTTTATAAATTAATCAGACTATATATATTGTCGTTGAAAAAAATAATAAAAGTGGCAAATCGAGCGTAATAGACTATAATTAATTTTCTGGCTATTAGAATATATTACAAACGTTTATACTTGGGAATTAAATGATAAACTTAACGTAAATATTATTTTGAATAATAAACTAAAATACAAACTATTAAGTGATGATATAACAATATAAAATATAATGCATTATTTAATATTCACTAGCATTATTCTAAATCGACTTATAATTAAATAGGTTGCATACCGGTCATTTGTGACGACATTCCTTGTTGATTTTTCCAATGTTAATACCATCACTTAAGGTGAGATTTCATAGCCCCACATTTTACCTACTTATTTACTTGGGGTGAAATTGCATTGCTCATTTTTACGCTTGAACACAAGTACAAATTACTCGCTTACGGATTGGTCTAAGTATCCTTTAACCTATGACTTCTAGTACGCCCGCTTTCATGAACCGTTGATTACCTCGTGTAAGCACGAATGTTATGGATAAATCTATTGGGATTGACATCCCCGCCAGGTTTGACTGAGTACATGTCAAACGGGCGCAGTTTCATTTGAGATACTTTACGGGTGTCCCAGGTTAGGCACCCGCATGGGCTTTTATTCTTGATTATGGTTAACGCTTCGGTGTCATGAGCTTAGACAATAGTAAACGCATTTTGTGTGACTTTGTATCTGTTATATTGTCATACACGCTTTAAAATCTTGTTGTTCACATTTACAATCATATAAACCTATGAACTCATTAACTTTATTGTTGACACTTTTAGCAAATTTTTCTCAGGTGCTTGATTTCTATGGCTTGCTTATGGTGTCTCATTCACGAAGTCTTTTCCTGTATTATGTTGATCATTTGTGTAACTTTTGAACTACTAGTACTTTTGGGTTTAAGTATTGTAATATACTCGGTTGAAAACTTATTCCGCTTTGTTTAAATTCAAATGATCACTTTTTAAAATGACTCATATAGAGGTCGTTCTTTATTACTGTGTGTTATGATGCTATGAAGTCACTCGCCCCCAGTTACCTTTCCGCTGCAACATTTTGGGGATGTGACATATTGGTATTAGATCCATGATTATAGAGAATTAGGTTGCATTAGTAGGCTTAGACTATAATTGTTTCTCAATTGCATTTCATCATTACATCATACACTTTTCGCTGCTACATGACTATTACGCTTTTCATGTTTCCAATTACCTTATACATATGTTAGCACTCATATTGCTTCCTTTATATAAAGATTACTTATATACACCTTTAGTTGTCACAACAATCATGTCTTCGTCTACATCTCAAGCTACTGCTACTTACACCTTAGTGTCCGACGACAGTGACAAACCATCATTTGGTATTCCCTTGGTGGATGTGTACGGGTACAAGTCAAAGGAACCTAAGGCTGCTCCACAGTCTCCAGACCAGGCACCACTTTCACCATCTCATGCTCCTGAGTACCCATAGTACATTTCCCTATCCGATGATGACTTAGAGCCAGTTGAGGCTCAGCCATTACCCGCATCTGTATCACCTATTGTTCTTTCACCAGATTACTCGGCAGACTCGGAGCCGATGAAGGAGGATCCCGAGGAGGATCCTGTGGAGGAGCCTAAGGAGGACCCAAAAGAGGAGCCTTCTAAGGAGGAGGAAGAGGAGCCCTAGCTCCGGTTGTCTCCGCATCAGCCTTACTAGACTCTGTTTCTGCATCTAAGAAGATGAAGCCATTTGAGGAGGATGAGGTCGCTCCTACACCACCATCACCCACTTCTCACCACCATATCATCCCTCTATCCCATACTCTACTTCGTAGGGAACGTGTAAAGTCTGTTAAGACCCCTTAGATCGTTATTAAGACTCATCTAAGATAATAGAAACATCAAAGACTAACAATAATGCAATGAAATAACAATAATACAAACAATGATGTTTAACAAGGTTTTTTTTTATTCATTCACAGCCCCAAACGATTCTTGAGGCTACACTATCTAACTAATAAACGATTAACTAATTAACTAGCTAACTAACCAATACACACGCTTTCTTTGGTGTGTCTAGACTCTCATTGGGAGAGATCTATATTTTTGGATGCTAATACCAGACGCCCTATACCCTTTATATATAGGGTTTGCAAGAAAACCTAGAGTACTAAGGAAGCTATCTTTGATATTCTTTGACTTTTCAATGCATATCTTCATGGAAATCTTCCAGCTTTTAATTCTTCCATATGTAGAATACCAAAGTATCACATTAAGCCCTTCTGTTCCATTTGTCTTCATATAAGCACATGTAGTTTTGTAATCATCAAATCTATAAACCCAACAGCATAGAAGACGGTTCGTCCTTAGACTCCTTTACCATCATCCTTTGATGTGTACATCGATGCATGGCGTATTGCACCTGCATCTCCATTACCACCACCATCTTCACTATCACCCCTATTATCTCCACTACCCAAGATACCATCCCTACCATTACTACTACCACCACCTACCCGCAGAGATATTATTCCCGAGGCTGACATGTCGCCTCAGAAGAGAGCTAGATTTGCTGCTCCATCTCATAGATTTGAGATTAGGGAGAGTTCAGCAGTCGCTGCTGCTAGACATCCTGGTTCTGCTTTGGACCGAGGTAGTGAGTATGGATTTGTGACTGCCTTGAAGGAGGTCAATAAGAGAGTGACTGATCTTGCCACTGGTCATAGACAGGATAGCCATGAGTTTTATATACGTCATCAGGACGCGCAGGACGACAGGGTTGTATTGCGAGCCCGTACATCATCTCTTGAGAGGGAGAGATGATACCATCATGCTAGAGCCATTGCTGCAGAGCAGGAGTCCACATATAGTCGAGAGGCTTGGACTTTCGCTATGGATTGGATCTGAGAGATGCAGACTGAGATTAGAGTGTTGCAGCAGCAGAGGCAGGATGACGGTGACAGATGGACTAGATCCATAAGACGTATCCTAGATCTAGAGCGTGCGAGAGAGCTTGAGCATCAGGATGGACCGGTAGACGCTGACAGTGGTTGTTAGAGTAGTACCATGTATTTAGCTATTTTGTATAGCCTGCTAAGCTTTTGGGTAACTCCCAGCTAGTGGGTTCGTTAGGAACTTGTATTTCTTATTATGTATCCAAACCTATTATGTATGTTTACAATGTTGCTATATATGCCGTCGATTTATTTATGTCATCATTGATCTCATTTTTATATATTCTTTACGTATGATGATTTTATTCTTTGTGTGATCTTATCTTTGTTATATGTTGTGTTATAGAACAATAGCACGTACTCGACAATATGTGACAAACCCAACCCCAAACAACCAAGGTGGAGTCAACCAGACCGAGCTATACCAGCTTGTTACTCAGCGTGTGGTTGACGCACTTGCTGCTATGGAAGCAAACCGATCTAGCACCCAGGGAGATACCAACACAACTACAACCACTATCCACACATGTTCTTACAAAGACTTTCGCAGTTGCATGCAAGGGAATTTCAGTATAACTGAAGGTGTAGTTAGACTAACTCGTTGGTTTGATAAACTCGAGTTAGTTTTTCAAGTTAGCAAGGTTGAAGATGGTGATAATGTGAAGTATGCGGCGTGCACAATGCTGGATGGTGTACTGACATGGTGGAATTCGTATGTCCGAACATTAGGTATTGATGCTACAAATGCAATCCCATGGAGTGAATTTAAGCAGATGTTGATCAAGAAGTACTGCCCTCGAAGCGAGGTGCAGAAAATGGAAACTGAACTATGGAATCTGAAGGTGAAAGGCACAAACATCGTTGCCTACACTCAACGTTTCCAATAATTGGCATTGCTTTTCCTAGAAATGGTCACACCTGAGGCCTGGATGATTGAACGTTACATTGGAGGGTTGAGTCGGAACATCAAAGGAAATGCGACTTCATCAAAGCCGAAAGACGTTCATGAGACCATCACTATGGCTCAAAGCCTGATGGATCAAGTAACACAAGATCTGGGTAAGAAGACTGTTGATAACAAGAGGAAGTGGGAAATAAATCACAACAACAATAACAACTACAACCAGAACAAACGTCAAGAAGTGGCCAGGGTTTACACTGTTAGGCCAACTGACAAGGGTAAGTATGCTGGAAACCTACCCCACTGCACTAAGTGATTGTCATCACAATGGACCTTGCCTGCTCATTTGCAATAACTATGGAAGAGTATGTCATATGGCCAAGGACTGCAGATCCCCTGCCCGAGCAAGAAATCAGGGAAACCAAAACAACCAGAGGAACCCACCTATATGCTATGGTTGTGGACAGAAAGGGCATTATAAGAATGAATATCTAAAAGCAGGGAACCAAGGCCGAGGAAACCAGATCCGAGGCAACCAAAATCATAGGAACCAGAACCAGGGAAACCGAAATAGAGGAAACAATGGTCAGGGAAACCCGAATGGAAATGGAGCTCATGCTAGAGTCTACAGGTTAGGAGGAGAAGCAGCTATCTAAGACAACAATGTTGTCACAGGTACGTTCCTCATCAATAATCATTATGCATTTGTCTTGTTTGATTCCGGTGCTAATAGGAGTTTTGTGTCGACCACTTTTAGTGAATACCTTAATATTGTACCCACTACTCTAGATACTGTATACCATGTCAAATTAGCTTACGGGAACCATCCTACGAGGGTGTACCCTAAACTTGCAAAACCATCCCTTCAACATTAATCTAATGCCCATAGAACTCGGAAGCTTCGACGTCATAATTAGGATGGATTGGTTGTCAGAATATCATGCAGTGATCGTATGTCACGAGAAACTTGTTCATATTCCTTACAAAAATAAAGTGCTGGTAATACAAGGTGTTAGAAGCGAATCCATATTGAGCATCATCTCGTGTATCAAAACTCAGAAATACATAGAGAAAGGATGTCCAGTATTTCTGATTCAAGTAACGGAAAATGGAATAAAAGAGAAGCAACTCAGAGACTTACCTATCATGATAGATTTCCTGGAAGTCTTTCCTGAAGACTTTCCTGGACTCCTACCCCCTCGTCATGTCAAATTTCAAAATGATTTGCTGCCTGGAGCTGTTGCACGTCCGCCTTATAGATTAGTGTCGGCCGAGATGAAAGAATTATCAGATCAATTGAAGGAACTTTCAGACAAAGGGTTCATTAAACCATGTTCCTCACCTTGGGGAGATCTAGTTTTATTTATCAAGAAGAAGGACAGATCCTTCAGTATGTGCATCAATTACCGTGAGTTGAATAAACTTACCGTGAAGAATCGATATCTGTTACCCAGAATTAATAATTTGTTCGACCAATTGCAAGGATCAAGCATCTACTTAAAGATTGACCTAATATCAGGTTATCATCGATTAAGAGTTAGAGAGGAAGATGTTTCTAAGATGGCTTTCAGAACCCATTACGGTCACTACGAGTTTCAAGTAATGCCTTTTGGGTTAACCAACACACCGGCTGTGTTTATGGATCTTATGAACCACGTGTGCAAACCCTACTTGGATCAGTTTATGATCGTGCTCATCGATGATTTTCTCATTTACTCTCGCAACGAAGAAGAACACAGAGAACGTTTGAAGACAATCTTGGAGCTACTTAAGGAGGAGAAATTGTAGGCTAAATTTTCCAAGTATGAATTTTGGATAAACACGGTGCAATTCCTTGGACACATGATTGATAGTAAAGGCATTCACGTTGATCCCGCAAAGATCAATGCCATTAAGGATTGGGCATCTCCTACCACTCCTACCAAGTTACACCAATTCCTAGGTCTTGCTGGCTACTATTGAAGATTCATCGAAGGATTCTCAAAGATTTTCAAATCTTTAACCGAGTTGACACATAAGATTAAGAAGTTTGACTGGGAAGAAGAGCAAGAGGCAGCTTTTCAGCTCTTAAAGCAGAAACTCTGTGACGCACCAATTTTGGCACTACCTGAAGGTAGCGATGACTTTATATTCTATTGTGACGAGTTGCATAAGGGTTTAGGTGTTGTTCTAATGCAAAGAGAAAAAGTCATTGCGTATGCATCCAGACAACTAAAGATTCACAAGATGAACTATATAACACATGATCTAGAATTAGGAGCAGTAGTATTTGCTCTGAAGATTTGGAGACACTATCTGTACGGTACAAAGTGTACTGTGTTTACCGATCATAAAAGCTTGTAACATATCCTAGATTAGAAGGAACTCAACATGAGGCAGCGACGTTGGTTAGAATGGCTCAGTGATTACGATTGTGAAATTCGTTATCACCCCGAAAAAGCAAACGTCATAGCAGATGCTCTGATTAGGAAGGAGAGGATTAAGCCTCTCAGAGTTAGAGCCTTAGTAAAGACCATTAACTTAAACCTTCAATCTCAAATTCTTGAGGCACAAAACGAAGTAGTTAAAGCAAAAAACATCAAATCCGAAGACTTAGGCGGTATGATCAAGAAACTTGAACTCCGTTATGATGGAACGTTATGTTTGGAAAACATAAGTTGGTTACCATGCTTTGGTGACCTAAAGACTTTGATTATGTACGAGTCGTATAAGTCGAAGTATTCTATCCATCTAGGTTTTGACAAGATGTATCACGACCTCAAAAAACTATATTGGTGGCCGAACATGAAGGCTGACATTACCACTTACGTCAATAAGTGTTTGACATGTTCGATGGTTAAAGCCGAATGTCAGAAACCGTCCGGTCTATTGGTACAACCTGAAATACCACAATGGAAATAGGAGAGAATAACGATGGACTTTATCACAAAGCTACCAAAGACATCAAGCGGATATGACATGATTTGGGTCATATTTGATCGTCTTACAAAGTCAGCCCATTTCCTGCCAATGAAAGAGACTGACAAAATGGAAAAATTGACGAGGTTGTACTTGAAAGAAGTAGTCTCTAGACACAGAGTGCCTATATCGATTATTTCTGACCGTGATGGCTGATTTACTTTGAGATTTTGGCAGTTGCTTCAGGAAGCTTTGGGAACTCG
>BQNB010030078.1:4026-55204 GCA_026074375.1 Tanacetum coccineum
TATTCAATTGTCTTCATAGTTACACCTTCAATAAATCTCCAAAAATACGAGCCATAAATCAATAAGAATAAACTGTTGTGAGAAACAGTTCTATCCGAGATCCAAATCCATTTGAAAACCAAGTACTGTCCGATATCGGACAAGCCTAGTAGTACAAACTGCTTTGTCGGACGACTCTAGCAGTATTAATATCCAAGTGCAGCAGTACTAACGTATTTCGTTTAACGACACTTTATTCTATTACTAATCCATTGCTAAACTGCACTGACTCGTTGCTGATGTGTCACTAATTTGTCACATTCAAGCAGTATTAACCTGTGGACGAGCAACACTAATAAACAACGTAACAACATTAAAATCCCATACGAGCAGCATATATTAACAGTACTATTCTTCACATTGTTAAATAGTTGTAATCTCTCATGGTAATGATAATATCACATGGAATCATAATATGCACCAACAGTTGGATACTATGTAACCAAGAACGCAACCTTGTATGAATAAAGCAGCAGCACTCGAACAATATACTTTATGTCGAACAGTAGTAATATAATATCAGCATAAAGATATATGATAGCAGTAGTACCTTCCAAGTATATACATGAATATCTTTCAAAGATATACACGTAAATTCATTCCAAATTGTTTTTTGCAAGCTGTCATATTAAATCTCGCACGCATATCTTCACATGAAACAATATCAGCATGTAAAATACCAAGATATGTTTCCCAAATAAATAACATCATGATGCATATCATTCTCTTGTCCGTATCTTTTCCTTTTATAACAGATCTTTTTGACTCCATCTCTTGTACACGATTTTAAACATTAGCAGCAACAACCATGTCCAACAAACAATTGATGCATTATCAATCATAAAGCCCTACCGTGACATACACATGCATCAATAATAACTAAGGTTTCTTCCATTAAAAGAATCAGAGGATATTTGTTCTCCATATTCAACCATTTAAAATGAATATCACCATTGTAACAGCAATGTGGACACCAATGTGTGTGAATAAATTTCCAAACTAGAAACAATATTCAATAAACACAAACCCTAAAATTAGGGTTTCATGGTTTAGTTACTAAGAAATACCTTACACACGATGGTGGATGAGCGAATCATAAGATCTTCAACGAACAGTTGATTCAGAAGGGGGGGAAAAACCTTGGGTAGAACCTTTGTTTGTCTTCTGGGATTTCTTTTTTACAAAGTTTATTCGTTCCGATTAGGTTTTTGTTAGAAAACTCTATCCGTCATTGAATTCGCCAAGCTGATTACATAATTCATTAATACACCATCATAAATTCGCCATTTAAAACCTTGTTGATCCTAGATCGAGAGCCACGAGGCTCTAATATCAATTGTTGAAACCTAAATAATCATTAGATCGTTTAAGCTCAGGTTGTTTAGACCATTATCTAAGATAATATCAATGTTCATAAGTTATAAAAACAAAGCGGAATAAGAACAAAGATATTCAACAAGGTGTTCTTCATTAATAACCAAACGTTTACATAGACCCAATTATTGATGATCAATTCTAGATGTTATCTAACTAGTAACAGGTATCATAGATTCTTGAGGATACACCTCTCATGCTAGCATTACATTCTTGTTGTACAACTATAAAACTAACTCTAAACCCTAGGCACCTTTATTAGGGATGATGCCTAGACACACACACCTTTTAGTGTTTACATCTTTTCTCTGTGTATTTTTTCTAAATGCCTAGACCTCCTTTTATAGCATAAGGGGTCCTAGGCTTACAAGGAAACTAATAATGATAATAATGATAAAATCAATTAGTTATTCAATCATTATCTTTGACCAAATCTTTCAATTCTTATCTTTTGTAGTATCTTGACTACAACTTTGGTCCTTCATGTTTCTATCTTGTTTCATTCGTGTTTTGTCTTATCAACTCAAAATATAATTCTCAACATGCTTGATAAACAAAATGATCCAATTTCCAATTGAAAAGAATATAAGATTTCTCCAATTGATTATTCAAAGTTGAATAAGATAAAAGAAGATTTTGGTAAACGTTTTGTCACTCAAAAAGAATTGTCTGCAGAACAAGCTTTCTGGTTAAAACATTCGTCCTTTTCTGAAACACCCGTTACGTCACATACACCTGTTAGAATTGAAGCTCTTAGTGAACTTCCTAAGGTAAGTTTGGTAAATGAAAGTCTTTAAAAAGATAAAATATCTTCGGGCCAATTTTGACAATGTTGAAAAAAGAGACTCACATTGATGCTATAAATGCGGGGGTCATGGGGTTTTTTGAACATACAAAAGAGTGTTTTGGTGGATAGTTTTGATGTGAAAAAGTCATGTGTGAATGATTGCAATAAGTGTCTGAAACTTGAGACTAAGCTTCTCAAAAACAAAGATTTGATTGAAAAAGATGTTTATGATAAACTTTTAAAAGTTATTCAACACTCAAAAAGCATTGCATTTCTTTGGAATTAACGACTCAACTCAATCAATAAGTTTTTCAAAAAGACAATTTTCGTAAAAACCAAAATGCTCTTACATATTTAATCAATTATCTGAATTAAATGAATTGAAAGCTCAGTCACAAGAAAAGGACACGGTCATAAGAAAGTTGAAGGATAGAATTAAATCTTTGATGGAAAAAGAAGGTGTGGAAAATGTAAAGAAAGACATCGATGAAATTGAAACAATCAACATTGAGCTGGAGCATAGCGTGGCAAAATTACTTTCGGAAAATGAAAATTTGAGGAAAAAACGAGAGCATTTGAAATCAATTTACAAAGACCAATTTGAATCAATTAGAAAGATATGTGTTCAATCAAAAGAACATTGTGAATCTTTAATTGCTCAAATTAATGCAAAGTCTGTTGAAAATTCAGATTTAAATGCTCAACTTCAAGAAAATATTTTTGCTATTACAACATTAAAAAATAAATTAAGAAAACTTAAAGGGAAAACTGTTGTCGATATTGTGGTTTCAAAACCTAATGCCACTATTGCTCCAGAAATGTTTAAGCTTGACATAGAACCTATTTTTCCTAGGCTTAAGAACAATAGGGATGCTCATGAAGTTTACATTGAGAAGACTATAGCATATACTGACACTCTTCGTGGATTTGTAGAACGCGCTAGAACACAGATTCCTAGTGAACCTCTATTAGAATCTGTTGCATGTTTACAAAACACGTACAGGAAGTGTTAGTCTATGTTTCTCAGACATGCCCTAATTCACCAAAACTAGTGAGAAGTTTGTTGTTGTCACAAAGATGTACAAAGACAAAAGAGTTAGATTTGTTGAACCCGTCACATCTTCAAGCAAAATTCCTAAGCAGACTGATTCTCTTAAAACCAAAGATTCTAACAAGCCTTTGTTGACTTCTATAGGGGTAAAACATACTACTAGTGCTAGCCGGTCAAAGCCTTCAGGAAATACAAAGAACAATAGGATCTCGCGACCACCAAGTAGCAATCAGAAGAATAAAGTAGAAGACTACTCTAGGAAAGTTAAATCTAGTTTGAATAAGATGAATTCTATTTCTGAACCTGTCAGTAATGCACTTGTTAATCATTCTGTGAGAAATGCTAAGTTTGAATCTATCTGTGCTATCTGTAACAAATGTTTGTTTGATGCCAATCATGATATGTGTGTTATTGATTATGTGAATGATGTGAATGTGCGTTCAAAATCTAAAACTAAAATAAATAAAATAAGAAAACTATGAACCTACGGGTAAGGTGTTTAGTGCAATTGGATATAGTTGGAAACCTACAGGTAGGACCTTCACTATAGTCGAAAATAGGTGCCCTTTAACTAGGATTACCTCCACTAAAGTTGTGCCTCCTAAGGAAACCACTATTACACCAGTAGTAACACTGATGATATCAAATAACGTTATATTTATACCATCATTTATCCCGAATAAATTATCCACTTTTATATAATTATTGCAAGAATTGTTACTTAATTGCTTAAAGTTGCAAAATTGCAATAATTACAGAGTGATTGGTGAAGACATGCTAAAAGGAGAAATTTTTGGAGCTTAAATGATAATATTTGAAGATTGCTTATTTTTGCCCAATACGTCGTATCCAGAAAAGAAGATACGGCGTATCAGCGCTTGGACTTCACAAGAAAACGCGCATTCTCAATTCCCAATACGACGTATCCTAGTTCCTTCATACGCCGTATCCAGCTGGATAGACATTCAGAGATTTGGTGAATAAATATAATTTGGGAATATATATCTAATTGATTATAAACTTAGCGTGCACTCCAAGGAAAATACCCCTATACGCCGTATTGACCTCATTCAATACCGCGTATCCAATGTTTTTCAGAGGCTATAAATAAAAGACTCAAAAACGAGTTTTCAGTGTGCAAAATCATATTCTCTATACCATACACATAAAAGACGATTTTCTAAAGAGAAGAAGAGCAGCCAAAGGTCAAGCATCAATCACGATTCCGTAGAAGACACCGTGTAATTCCTATACTCTTGTAATCATTTATTTTTTGGTATCGTTCGGTAAAACATTTAGTTTACCTTAGTTATTTGATCACGCTTGTATAATTACAATGGTTATGAGCTAATACCCTTGGGTATTAGCCATCTTAATGAAGATTTAATGTTTGGTTTGTTTTAAACTCGATTTCTTAATTTATCATTGAAAGTTTAATTATGTTTATCACATGATACTTGTCTACGTGTTTAAATATGCGACCTATCATTTAAATGGGTCTAGTTATGCCTAACAAGTGAACTAGATACTGGGATAGCTCTCCATATCGTGTTTTATATTACTGGACCAATAGGATCACAAATAATGTTCTATCTTTGTCTTTAAATTATGAGCTTAGTTGGACCGGCATGTGACCCGTATGTTTCAACAAGTATGTTCTTAATTAATTGATAAAGACTTGAACAGTGAACTACCAGTATATAAAATACCGTCAAAAAGTAAGTGGGAAAAGTCCCGATGGGCTAGGGTTTAACAAGATCACCATTGCTTTAATCCCTAGATAGATTATAATTAAACTAAAAGGATGCTTTATGCGGATACGTTAATTGTGATAGGATTCAACGTGTCTAGGTCTTAGGATGATGTCCCGCCTAAGTCTTAAGAATGATATGCCACTTCAAGATAAGAAATCATTTCACTAAACAAACAAATCAACATTTAATTGGATTTAATATGGCTAATATAGTTTTCTATCATTTGGCTTATACCGCTCTTTTATCTTCTAATTGATTTCTTGCATGTTTATTGTGTTTTGAATTGATTATTGTCACCATAGGTCTCTCAGGCTGAAAACCCCCAATTATCACTAGAACTAGGTTTAGCATAGGTTTAACAAGTAATTAGAATTAACTAATTAGATCAATTAAAATACTGATAGAATATAAGGTTAACGACCTCGCTCTTAGTGTTCGACACCCCACTTACCATGAAACTCCACCCAATCGGGTACACTGTCCGTTAAAGTGTTGTTTTAGGATAAGTCGGCTAAATAAAAATTTAAAACTTGGTAATCAATAAATTGATCCTACATGACAGAACTTCAAACACCAACCTCAGGAATCTTAGTTTACAGTAGGAGACCAAAAGCAACAAGATCTGTAGGGTTCAGTAGCAAAGTTAAGAATGTAAAATCTAAAACTTCTAACTCTAAGGAACCTAAACAATCTTGGGGATCCATTGTTTCCGATGTTCCATCTTCTTCTCTTAACGATTGCAGGTTGTCTAAATTGTTCACTGGTATTTGGACTCCAGCTGCTCAAAGCATATGACTGGAAATCGCTCTCAACTCCTCAACTTTGTCAGTAAATTTTTAGGTACCGTCAGATTTGGGAATGATCATATTGCTAAGATAATGGGTTATAGAGACTATCAAATGGGAAACGTTACAATATCTTGGGTTTATTATGTGGAAGGGTTAGGTCACAACTTATTCTCTGTGGGTTAGTTTTGTGATTCCGATCTCGAAGTAGCTTTTCGCAAACACACCTGTTTCATTCGTGGCTTAGACGATGTTGATCTACTCAAGGGATCTCGGGGTTCAAATTTATACACTTTATCTATGGAAAATTTCTTGCTCTCCTCTCCTATATGTCTCTTGTCTAAGGCCTCAAAGACCAAGTCTTGGTTGTGGCATCGAAGATTGTCTCATTTAAACTTCGACTATACCAATTCTCTTGCCAAACAAGGTCTAGTCCGAGGTCTTCCAAAACTAAAGTATCAGAAAGATCATTTGTGCTCTGCCTGTGCTCTTGGTAAAAGCAAGAAGCACTCCCACAAACCCAAAGCCGAAGACTCCATTCAAGAAAAACTCTATCCGCTGCACATGGATCTTTGCGGGCCAATGAGGGTTCAAAGTATCAATGGGAGAAAATATATACTGGTTATCGTTGATGATTTTTCTTGGTTTACATGGGTGAAATTTCTACGTTCAAAGGATGAAGTTCCGGAGTTTGTAATTAAATTCCTAAAAATGATCCAAGTTCGTCTGAATGCAACCATTCGTAACATCAGGACTGATAATGGCACTAAAATCGTCAATCAGACACTGAAGGCTTACTATGAAGAAGTCAGAATCTCACATCAAACATCAGTTGCACGCACTCTACAACAGAATGGCATTGTCAAAATACGGAACCATACTTTAGTAAAAGCTACTCGAACCATGTTGATCTTTTCAAAGGCTTTGTTGTTTCTTTGGGTGGAGGCAGTCATGACAGCTTGCTATACACAAAACCGATCATTAATCTAAAAACGTCACAACAAAACACCGTATGAACTTCTCCATGATCGAAAACCTGACTTATCCTATCTTCATGTCTTTGGTGCTCTTTGCTATCCCACTAATGATGGTGAATATCTTGGTAAGTTGAAACTGAAGGCTGATATTGGAATCTTTGTTGGTTATGCTCCCACGAAGAAGGCATTTTGAATCTACAACAAAAGGACCCGAATGATTATTGAGACTATACATGTTGATTTTGATAAGTTAACAGACATGGCTTCTGAATAATTCAGTTCAGGACCCAGGCCTAAACTTTTGACTCCTGGAACAATCAGTTCAGGACTCGTGCCAAATATTCCTTCTTCAACTCCGTATGTTCCACCAACAAAGAATGATTGGGAAATATTGTTTCAACCTGTGTTTGATGAGTACCTAAATCCTCCACCAAGTGTTGATCTTCAAGTTCCTACAGTCATTGCACCAGAAGCTGCTATTTTAACCGATACACATTCCTCAACGACAATTGATCAAGATGCACCATCAACAAGTACTTCTCAAACAACTCCTGAAACACCATCTCCTGTCATTCCTCTCGGTGTTGAAAAAGCTGACCATGATATTGAAGTTGCACACATGGATAATAATCCCTTTGTTGAATTTCTAATTCCAGAACCTAGTTTTGAAGAATCCTCTACTCAGGTTGTTATTCCAAATCATGTGCATTCAATCAATCAACCACTCGAACACATCAACAAATGGACCAAAGATCACCTGATTGAAAATGTTATTAGCGATCCTTCTAGACCAGTTTCTACTCGACAACAACTACAAGATGAAGCTTTATTATGTTATTTTGATGCTTTCCTTTCCTTTGTTGAACCCAATAGTAAGAAGAACCCAAAAGAACTCAATGAGTTTGAACATCTTGAAATTTGGGAGCTCGTACCTCGTCTAGATCGTGTAATGGTTATTACCTTAAAGTGGATCTACAAGGTGAAATTTGACAAGCTGGGAGGTGTATTGAAAAATAAGGTTCGTTTGGTAGTGAGAGGTTTTTTTCAGGAGGAAGGCATAGACTTTGAGGAATCTTTTGCTCCAGTTGCACGAATCAAGGCCATCCGTATCTTTATTGCATTCGCTGCTCATATGAACATTGTCGTCTACCAAATGGATGTGAAGACTGCGTTTTTAGATGACATTCTGCATGAGGAGGTCTATATTAGTCAACCGAACGGGTTTGTAGATCCAGAGAATCCTAATCATGTGTATAAGCTAAAGAATGCTCTTTATGGGTTGAAACAAGCTCTACGTGCTTGGTACGACTTGCTCTCATCATTCATACTCT
Organism: Tanacetum coccineum; assembly: GCA_026074375.1. Taxonomy (NCBI): domain Eukaryota; kingdom Viridiplantae; phylum Streptophyta; class Magnoliopsida; order Asterales; family Asteraceae; genus Tanacetum; species Tanacetum coccineum. The sequence goes on from BQNB010030078.1 coordinate 12,125, forward strand.
CCCAGAAGTTCACCAAATGCACCGTCAATCCAACATTGTTCGTTAGACGTGAAGGCAAGGACATGTTATTGGTACAAATTTACCTTGATGATATTATCTTTGCTTTCACTAAACCTGATCTTTGTGAAACATTTTCAAAAATAATGTGTTCAAAATTCCAGATGTCAATGATAGGCAAACTATCATTTTTCTTAGGACTACAGATTTCTCAGAGTCCCAGAGGCATCTTTTTAAATCAATCCAATTATGCTCTGAAATCGATTAAAAAGTATGGTATGGAAACCTATGAACCAGTGAATACTCCAATGGTGGAGAAATCTAAACTGGATGAAGATCCACAAGGGAAAGCCGTTGATCCTACACGTTATCGTAGAATGATTTCCACCATTATGTATATCACAGCCACTAGACCAGACCTTGTATTTATTGTGTGCATGTGTACCCGGTATCAGGCAAAGCCTACCGAAAAGCACTTACATACGGTTAAGCGAATCTTTTGATACCTACGAGAAACCATCAATATGGGTCTGTGGTATTCGAAGGATTCTTGCATTGCTCTAACAGCTTTTACAGATGCTGACCATGCGGGTTGCCAAGATACCAGAAAAAGTACGTCTGGAAGTATGCAGCTGTTAGGTGATAGATTAGTGAGCTGGTCGTCAAAGAAACAGAAGAGCACCGCCATATCTAGTACAGAAGTTGAATATATTTCCTTGTCGGGATGTTGTGCTCAAATACTTTGGATGCGATCACAATTGACTGACTATGACCATGTGTTCAACAAGATACCTCTGTACTATGATAATAAAAGTGCCATTGCTTTATGTTGCAACAACGTCCAACACTCCCGATCCAAGCATATAGACATCAGACATCACTTTATCAAGAAGCAAGTGGAGAACGGGGTGGTTAAGCTATATTTTTTCAGAACAGAGTATCAACTGGCAGACATCTTCACAAGCCTTTAGCACGAGAACGACTGGAATTTCTCATCAAAAAGCTTGGTATCCAAAGGATGTCCCCGGAGACTCTGAAAAAGCTGGCAGACAAAGAAGAAGAGTAATGGTGGTACTCTCATCACATATCTTGTATCATATGTATATAAGAAAATCAAAAAAACCAAAAAAGATATTTTATTTTATATAAATTTTTCAAAAAGAAATTATAAAAATATAAAATCATAAAAAGAAAATACAAAATTAAAAAATCAAAAAAATAAAAATATGGTGTTCTTGACATGTCTTCTGAAAATCAATAACATTTACGGCCTTAGAAATGTCGTTTAATAATGATACGAGGTTGTAAATGAAATTCGAGCAGAAGTTTCAAAAGCGATCAAAACATGTCAATGGCTTGCTTATTTCAGATAGCAACCCGATCTTCAACTTAAAGGCAAGTATTTCGCCAAAAAGAAAACTTGACCTCACAACGAGAAATGAATTTTCTCGAGAATGAATTACTTCATATTCATTCAAAGGCTTGTGTTTACTTTACAAAACAACCCGGGCTATCTAATCAAATAAGTGTACGTGTCAGTGCATTTATTTATGTAAACGAGAGAAATCTTGTTTTTAATGGTGTTGTTTTTATGACAAATAATTAATCATATCAGTTTCTCATCTAAAAAGATTTTTTAAAAGAAGTTTATATCACTCAAACAATGTCTATAGCTCTTTAAATAGAAAACGGGACATTATTTGAGAGGGAGAAATAGTAAAATTCTTTCAAAATGATCTTTTAAAAAGTCACCGCGGAATAAAATGGAAAACGGTTTAACAATAACGGATTATCAATTAAAGGGGAGTTATTGTATTTGTAACTCAAGTGGACTTAAGATGTTATTGGCTTTAACATTTAGGAACTAAATGGCAAATTATAGGACTTATAATCTTAGTTATAAACTTAAAGGGTTCAATGTGTCATTTCTAAAAGGTTCTTAGGCTTAGTAATAAGTTTATTAGAAAAATAGAAGTTGACTGAAACAACAAGAACCATTCATGCCAATAATGAAACATAAACTGGATATGATACTAGTCCTTCACATTTGGCTCTCACAAATATTCAAAAACACTTAACACACTCAAACTCTCTCAACACATTTCGCTTTATTCATAGGCAAATTTCAGCACTCGTTTTCAAGGCCAAAGGTACTTTCCTACACGTTAAGAATTCCTTTCTTATATCATTGGTAAAAAGAATTAAACTTAAACTCCTTTTATCACTCGAAAATCAATTAAAACCGATTTAGGGTTCATAATTTAAAAGTTAAGTGTTTCATTTAATTGATTAAGGGTATTTGTTCGTTAGGATGTTGTAAGTACTCATCTGAAATAGTTTTCAATTTCGTTAACACATGAGTGAGATTTAATGATCTTTGTGAGTTTGAATGGTGCGAAACATGAGTGGGTGAATGAATAGTTGTAGGTTTGTGTTTAGTAATCTCAAATAAGCCTCCTTATACTATTATAACATTACTATGCTTCCTTTGATCTCGTTTACTTGGAAACTTTGATTCTTAGGTACGTTAGGTTGAAAATGGTATAAGTGTTGCTTGTATAATGTGCTCTGAGTGTTTGTGATAGACTTTGAGTACTTTATCATATGTGTTTAGCCTCCTAAAATGGTCTTATACTAATTGCCATGTGTTTCATTCCTATGTGTGCTCGAATCTTGAGTAGCTTGCTTATAATGTTGTTTAAATCATGAGATAAGTGTTTTGTGATATTATTGATTGATATGTGATGAGTCTTAGAAATTCTTATTGGTTTTTAATTGGTAAAACCTAAGTTAAGATTTTTTTGACTGAAGCGAAACATGTTAGGTTGAATAAAGCGAAACATGTTTGGCCTGAACAAAGTGAAACATGTTTTCAAGCGAAACATGTTCCACTTATGAGCGAAACATGTTAACTTATTCTGAGCGAAACATGTCAACTTATTCTGAGCGAAACATGTTAAATAGTTTTCAAGTGAAACATGACAGGTTACAATCCAAGCGAAATATGAAAAAATATAAAAGGAAACTCTGCCCAAATTTTTTAAAATTTTGTGTACTACTTGGTGTCATAACTTGCTTTGCTTGAATGTTCATTTGCTGCTCTCTAATTGAATGTGTGTCTTAAGTTCCCTTAGAAATGTCATGTTGACTACTTTGAGTTGACTTTTGACTATTGACCTTAGTTGACTTATTCATTGAGTGTAGTAATTCTGTCATGTTTGCATGAAACCTAATCATAGATCAATCATATCATCAAAGGATAACCAGAATAAATCAGTAAAATATATATATGTTGTATATATAAATTTTAGTGGTTAATTCTTAAGCAGACTCATAAATCCTCAAGAAAAACAACAAGTTGCTGCTCGTGATGATAAATGGGTTCCATTCTCTAAGAGAGTCAAGATTAGCTCTACCAATATCAGACTGGAAACCACTGTGCCATAAAAGGAAGAGATATTTCAAGTACTCATTGATCTCATCAAGAACTCCACCTGCTTACAAGCTTTCACTATCTCTGCAGATGTCCTAGAAATATTTATGCAACAATTCTGGTATTCCATCAAGAAGCTTCAAGGCACAGATTCTTATGAATTTCTCTTAGCCAACAAGAAGTGTACTGTCAATGCTGAAGTCTTTAGGACAATTCTTGATATATGTCCAAGAGTAGACGGTGTAGACTTCACAAATGTTCCAGATGATGATACTGCACTCACCTTTCTTATTGATCTTGGCTACAAGGGTCCACTGTACGAGCACACTAACATGTTTGTGGATCACATGCATCAGCCATGGAGAACTCTGGCAGCTATAATCAATAAGTGTCTTTCTGGAAAGACGACAAGCAATGACAAACTCAGAAAGTCTAGAATTGACATACTGTGGGGGATGTTCAAAAGAGAAAATGTTGACTATCCTGAGTTGATTTGGGAAGACATTGCTTACCAAATTGATCACAGGAAAGAAAAGTGATCAAGAAATGAAAACATGCCATATCCCCGATTCACCAAAATCATCATCAATCACTTCCTGAAACAACACAAGTCTCTTACCAACCTCAACTATCAATACTATCATACAATCAAGGATGATGGTATTGTAAGTAGGTTATAGTTTGTCAGAATAGGTGAAGATTATCAGGAATATGGACTTCCTATTCCTGAGACTATGTTGACAGAAGCAATCAAACAATCTGAATCCTATCAGATGTTCATCAAGTATTCTACTGGTTAGATTCACCCCAAGAAGAGAAGAGGCAAAGGTTCACAAGGAAAGAAGACTGCTGATGACTCTCAAGAAACTGTTGATGTATCTGAAGAGTATGATCCTGAACCTGAACCAGCTAAGAGAAAGACTTCTAGTAAGAGAAAAGTCAAGAAGAAAGTCACATTGTCTGCTGATGACAACATTATCTCTGATGATCCCGACACTGATTTGGAGTTAGGCAAGTCTATCAGCCAAACTGAAGCTGAAGAAGCAGAAGCATCTAAACAAGTCTGTGCTACTCATGCAAGGATTATGACAGAATCTATTCCAGAGCCTACAAAAAGAAGAAAAACAGGCAAAGTGACTTCTGATCCTCTCAAAAAGCTCAAGGGTGCTCCATCTCTTACTCTAGAAGAACAAGAGGCTGCAAACATTATGCAAGCTCTTAAAGAAAGCAAAAAGACAAGCAAGAGACAACCAGGTACTAGAGGCTCAATTGAAGGAACTGGTACTAAACCAGGGGTTCCCAATGAGTCCATAGTCGTCTCTGCTACCTCAAGTGAAGAAACTGGTACTAAACCAGGGGTTCTCGATGAGGAAAAGGAAATAACTAAAGAAAATGTTATTTTTGAGTGGGGATCAGAACAAGAAAGTGAACAATCTGAAGAAGACAAACTTGATGATCAAGAAAAGGATGACAAGGAAGGTGATGCTAATGATGAAGATGATGAAACTGAATCTAATGAAGATAATATCTATAAGTATAAGATTCATGTGCGCAAAGATAAGGATGAAGAGATAATTAATGTTGAAGTTGACAATTCTATTAAAGGTGATGAAGATGTTACTGATGTATCAAAGGCAGGTGCTAAAAAGACTTCAAAAGCAAAGGATGATGCCAAGAAAACCAAACTCCCTCCAACAAGCTCAAGCTTATCTGTATCTTTAGGTTTTGGTGATCAATTCCTTAAACTTTCTTCTGATTTTTCTTTGGTTAGTACTGTTAAGGATACTGTAGATGCAGATGTTAGTTCCTTGATGGATATTCCTATCTAACAAGAAACTCCCCAGATCCAATCTCTATTAGTATAAAAGGTTCCCGTATCAGTGATTTCAAAGACATCCAATCTTCCACCTATACCTGAAATTCTCACTAAAACTCCAGTATCTACTGTTGTTTCCTCATCTCAAGTGACACCTATCATCTCATCAGTGCAACAAACAACAACGCCTATTCCTACACCAACAATCACAACCAAAGCTCTAATTATCACCACTACCATTTCTGAATCTGATGCACTCTTTGCTGTTCAGCTAAGAGTTTCTAAATTGGAAAAAGATGTGTCTAATCTTAAGAAAATAGATTTATCTGCTAAAGCTCTTGCTGCTCTCAAGACACAAGTTCCATCTGTTGTTGATAATTATCTTGGATCCAAGGTTAGGGATGTCTTTCAAAAGGAACTAAAGAAACACACAACAGATCTTATTCAGAAATATTCTCTACAGCAGTTTCTTGAATCATCTAAGAAACAGACACCAACAGTTGATCTAGAAAAAGGATCCGAGAAGAGTGCTTCAGATATTCTAAAAATCAAGAGGGAATAAGCTGAAAAGCAACAGATGCCAAAGTTTACTATCAAGTCTACTGACAAGGCAACTCTCAAAGAGTATGATCTGAAAAGCGCTCTCTACCAGTCCATGCATGCAAACAAGTCTTTTAACAAGAATCCCGCCAATCATCGATTGTACCATGCACTCATAGAAGCATTGATTGAAGATGAAAATGCAATGGATAAGGGTGTCACTGATACAGTCAAAGATCATAAGAGAAAGCATGATGATGATGAAGATGATGATGATGAAGACCCTCTAGCTAGACTAAACTAGGGTAAGAAGACCAAGAGGAGAAGAACTAAAGAGTCTGAGTCTTCCAAGAAGCCATCCTCCACCAAGGAAACCCCAAAAGGTAAAGCTCCAACTAAAGGCTCTAAAACTGGTAAGTCTGCTTCTACAAAGGAACCAGTTGAAGAACCTATTGCCGAGGTGGTTATGGATGATGTGGGTGATGATGTAGCTCGTGATGATAATCAACCACAAGACACTTCAGAACCCAAAACAAGAAAGACTCCGAATCCAGAATGGTTTAAGCAACCTCCAAGGCCTTATACTCCTTATCTGGAATGGAACAAACGTTAGGTTGTACTTGATCAACCAGAACAACCTTGGTTCAATCAAATGGTCTCTGCTACAAAGGATCCTCTCACATTCAACGACCTCATGGCCACTCCTATTGACTTCTCTAAGTATGTGTTGAATGGACTCAAAATAGAAAATCTCACTCAAGATATCTTGTTAGGACATGCTCTAGCAGTATCGAGCTTGAGTACAACTTCCAAAAGTGATTCAATGCGTTAACAGACAGACTTGATTGGACTAATCCAGAAGGAGATCGTTACCCGTTTGATCTATCCAAGCCTCTTCCTCTACAAGGTCCCCTACGTCATCAAACCATTGTTGTTGACTACTTCTTCAACAATGATCTGGAGTATCTGATGACTTCTAATCCAGAGGTTACATACACTACATCTATTATGAAGACAAAGGTGGCTCGGTATAAGATCAAGGGAATTGAAGTCATGGTCCCTACACTTTGGAGTACCATTAAACATGCGTATGACAAAGATGCTGAAAAGGGAATCAAGTACTGGGGGTGAAAGATGTAAATTGTGGTACTGATCTCAAGTAAGCAAATTTTTCAAGCATAATGTTTACTCTACTAAGGAGATTCTTAGTGTGAAGAGTGTTAGTGTCAAGAAATTACATGGATATGGTCACATGGAAGAGATCATGGTGAAAAGATCTGATTAACAGCTTTATAAGTTTAAAGAAGGTGACTTCGTTGATCTACACCTGAACGACATTGAAGATATACTTCTTCTTGTTGTTCAACATAAGTTATTCCACCTCAACAGGAGTGATATTGTTGACTTTATTGTGGCCCTTCGTATGTTCACAAGAAGCCTAATCCTCAAGAGACATGTCGAAGATCTACAGCTTGGTGTAGAGAGTTACCAGAAGAAACTTAACATCACCAAACCTCATAAGACCTTTCCAGAAATTGAGTTCAAAGAACCCTACACTCCATCATACGATCCACCAGGAATTGTCTATGAAGACCTGAACAAACAGAAAAGAGTATTGCGAGCTGATGAGCTGTACAAGTTCTCGGATGGCACACTCAAGTCTGTTCGTGATGAGATTCATCACAGAGTACTCAACTTTCGTCTGGATTACAATACAAAGATGCCAACGAGAAAGTGGACGGCTATTAACCGAAATAGGTCAGGTCTTATGATTGAGTTGATCGATAAGCAGCTGCGAGAAAGGGAAATCATTAGAAATCTAGAGCGATTGGTTGGTGCACGGGAACTCGAGATGGACTACAAACTAATGACGCGTACCACGTGATCGTCAGGTCCAATCTCAAGATCTTATCTTGTGAATAATTGTGAATATGTAGTATAGACTTATAATAGTATATAAATAGTGTTTGAGTACAAATTTTCTAGAATTTTTCAATAAATTCAAAGTTTTTCAAATTATCGTATCACAGACCTCCTATTTATTATATATATATTATATATATATATATATTTATATAATATATATATCTATATATATGTATATATATATACTATATATATATATAATACCTCATAAACTTGATGGGGAGTATTAATATATTTTCCTAATACGCTTGTTAATTAATTAGACCATTTTTTCTGAAACCATTTTAATATTTGAATCATATTGGATACGCCAAAATTTCAAGAGCAATAATACGGCTTGTTAATAATTGGGCATTTTTTCCCTGAAACCATTAATATTTGAATTAATTGATATCCAAAATATCAAGAGATTTGACATTTTTAATAAGGGGATAAAATGTGATTAAAATATATGGCTAAAGATGTGATTTTAAGGACTCAAGTATAAGCTTCACCCTTCATGTGCTAAACATTTTAAATATCGATGCACATGTTGAGGGGGATCATTTCAAGTGGTTTTAAGGCTGAGAATAATACCAAAAGACTAACCATGTTTGTAATTACGTGGAGTTATAAGGTGGTTAGGATTAGGTATTCATTCCCATGATCCAGCCAAAACCGGAGGGATCTACCCAGGGACATTCCACTAGTTAGTGTAGAAGTCCATAGGTATGATTTAAAAAAGGAGTAAAAGTGAGAATAAGGGAATAATGCCAACTGGGATGGAGCTGGTATTGGAACAAATCTAACAAGGTACTAGTCATGAAGTCTCGGTAAGCACTGAAGGGGTTGAAGAATGAAAAAGAATTGTAAGGATAAAAGGTGAAAAGAAGGAAGCCCTCCATACACTTAGGCAGAAACCGGGTTAATACATAAACTGTCAGAAATACTAAGTTGTTGTCTGGTATTGAAGACAGTCATCATGGACCCAGTGATGCAATGCACAACCCTTCCCAACCACTCAAGGTCTCTCAAAAGACTCTTGTTTCATTTCTCATGGTGATTAAACACATTTCTATCGACATTCTCATTTCGACACTTAGAAAATCAAATGTGCACTATTAAGTCTAGAGCCATAAAAGAGATCATCCATAAATCTCATTAAGACACTTATCCAAGCTTGCTAATTCACACAATGTGAAAACAAGAAATATATCAAGAGTCCTACGCATTATCCTTGTGATTTTGCCAGAACATCAGAGTGATACGTAAAAAGTATTCACAGTGACGATGGAAATCCTTCCAAAGCCAACTTCAAACAAGCTCTGCGGTAGGTGAGTTATGAGATCCTACACGGATCAAACTTGTGATACTGGATATCAATTCGGTCCAGCTTATGAATTGACGGATGAATTTTAAAAAAGATAAAACTGTTGGTGTGTTATAAAAACCGTTTGCATCTTAACACACCAATTGATTTTCTAAATCAATTTTCAATCTTATGTCCATGGGAAGCCTCACAAGGGTATCTGGACATAGGAAAGCTGAACACAAATTGACGACTTAATCGGGAAGATAGTAACTTACCGGTTCACTCTTACCGTGTTGTCTGCTTTTAGACACTCCGGTAATAAGAACGGCTAGTGCAACTGCGAAACCCTGTCAAGGAGATTCTTCGGAATTCTACCTGATCACAAGCAGTATTTATACTGATTAACGGGGAACTGTGGTTATTACAACCATATTCGACGAAGTGACAAAGCCACTTTCATCCATATATGTTGTTTATCACTAACCCATTCATGCAGATTTCCTGACGGTGGCAGCAGTTACCCGATGAAAAGTCAAAGTCAAAACCACATGCTCATACTCGACCGACATATGTAAAGACATCATGAAAGCTCAAGTACATGTTTCAAGACTTCCACTACTCTAATACCATACGTCTTTCTTGAAGTGACGAAGTATTAAAGTGATACCACACGTCCTCCATAAAGTGACGAAGTATTAAAGTTAAAAAATATCAAGAAAGATGGTTACACACGCTTTCAACATCAAGAACGGTATGAGCATGTCGGTCCAAAAGTCACAAGATCACAAGAAGGCAAAGATTACAAGATGGCGAAAAGAGATTATGCTTGGTTGATGATCTCAAGAAGCTCAAGATCACATATAAGTCAAGATAAAGATACAAGCTAGAGCCTAAAAGTCTAAAGTTTACTACATCAAGATTCACAAGATAAAAATCAAGATAACAATACTACGAGCTAAAGATTGAATACATTCATAGAATGTAGAGCTTAAGTTTTTGTAAATTAGAGTGACCTCCCTTAGGGGGAGATTGTTAGAAATCGAGAAAAGACTCGGTCACTTCCAAAAGTGTAATAGTATAGCTCAGAGCATAATATTTGGAAACTTACCAAGCTAACCGGGTCAACATAAGTCATCCTTATGTGACCGGCCCTATTGTAGGTATAAATACCCCTCTCTATGCCTTGGAGAGGGTTGGTTGTTCATTTAGTTTCACACATAATACATTTTCCTTTCTCTCTCTAAGTGCTACAACTCACTTTCTCTCTTTAAGCTTTCTTTCTATCTTGTCTATTGTTAAGTGATTTGATACATCTACAAGAAGAAAAAGCTCAAAGACATGGTCAAACATTTAATTGGCAAACTGCCACATACGAGAAGGTTAAATACAGTAAAGATGAGGATGATTGCTTCACAAACTTCAAAACTAAATTCCCAGCTATAGTCTTTGATGATATATTAACGTCTGATACAGTACTCTCGTGTGAATCCACTGTAAGTCCTCTTAACAAAAACAAAATTGACTTTAGAATATCGTTTGACGAATCTAACGATGAAGATTATATGGTAATTTTTGACGAAAATTCATTTTCCTATAAAATATTCTATGTCGACGATTTGAAAATGGATTCAAAAAAAGATAATGACAAAATCGATATGCCTTCATTTCCAGAGCCTATGATTAGTCATTCTGATGATTTAGACTTCTTTAAAGATTTTGAGAATGAATTCCCAACCATCACTTATAATGATGATCTAACGTCTAAATTAACTGAACCTTCTGTAAGTTTTCAACATATCGAAGAATTTAATTTAAATGATGAAACATCATTGTCCAAATATGATGAAGAGGAACAAAACGTTTTATACTTTAATGATGCATTTCCTATTAACATAGTTTTTCCCAATAACCTAAAATCAGATAAGGACATTGATGATGATGAAATCGATGTAACACAGTCTTCAAGAAGTAATGCAATAAACATCGATACCAAAGGGTCAAATAAGCTTCTGAAAACAAGTTACGGTAAAATTAGAAAAATCTTCAATGTAAGAAGTTTTATCATAGAATTAATTATTAATATCATGACTTGGAATTATCTTAACAACGGAATACCATTAAGTCTTTTTAAGAATTTATATGTGTCGTTTGGCATCTCGTTTGACCCTAAGCGGTATTATAAGGATGGTGTTTACACAAGAATATTACGGAGGCTAATGTACGTTTTTCTTTACTTTGTTAAACCTTTGAAAAAATTAGTCTCCGAGAATAAATACGGCGTATTAAGGCGACACCTATATGCCGTATTAACTTATTGTCCAATACGCCATATTGGATAATTCCCTATACGGCGTATTCAGTGTGGGTATAAAAACCCAGCGTATAGCCGAATACTTTTCACACACACTTTTTACTCCCAATCAAAAACAAATTAACCGCGTCCTAAAAAATCCCAAAATCAATTCCTAAGTGCTTTCATCTTACCAATCATGAGATATGGTACCTTTACCACCTAGAGATCAGATACACCCTTGGCTCAGGTACCAGGTTGAGAGGTACACCAAGGATATCGTGCATAACTATGAGCAGAGACTTGAGACAATATGGGGTAGGTCAGTTAACCGGGTACACATACTAGATTTTGCTGGGTTGACTGAGGGGATAAGGCAGACTCTGGCTGATAGATTAAGGATGGTTTATACTGAGGAGGAGGTGCACGAGTTACAACGGAGCATTGTGGGACTGCGTGGAGATGTTGACAGATCAATCACTGATCAGGGTAGGTTCACCACCTGGATGGTTAGTTGCATGACTCAGCTTATGGATGCTAGCGATCACACCTACCAGGCCTTTGACAACACTCTTGTTGGCAACTCGCAGTTGCCCTACCAGAGACGTACCAGACGTAGGACCGGCGATGTCAGCACCTCAGCTCTATAGCATCCAGATCCATGATTACTCTCCCCCTCACTTTTGATCTTATGTACATTTATATTGTTCATATCATGATGTATTTAAACTTAAAACATGTTATCTTTTGATATATATTATGATATGAGGATTTTGGTTTGATTGTGTGTGATAGAATCAAGCCTGGCAATAAGTTCAGCAACATGGCTCGTTGATTGATTACAGGGTTGAGATTTCAAAACCTTTGCACGGAAGGAAAAAGTGTTGAAATGTGTGAAGAAGCTGAAATAAGAAGAAAAAAGTCTATCTTAAAGACTGGCTAAAAGAAAAGTGCTTACCGAGAGACAACCCGGCTGTTTTTAATCGTTTGATTGTAATTTTAAATTGTTTGATTGAGTCTGTCTTCCTAGACACTCAATACGGCATATCAAACCTCTATGGATACGTCGTGTCGACCTATCTGGACGTTATCAGTTGTTGGGAATAAATCTTCAACTTCTAGTTCAAGAACTTAGTACTGCTCAGTATATAACTACCAGTACTAACTGGTTAGTACTGCTAGAAGAAAGTTAGTACTGCCAGTACTAACTTAATACTGTTAGAAGACTTAGTACTGCTGCATGAAGAATACAACTGCCAAAAGATCAAAGACGTGTGAAGTGATATGTATGGAATGATTTAATGTATATCTTATATATTTAGAAGATACGTAGATATCTTATATAAGTTTAGAAGATTCGTAGTTATCTTGTAAAGGACTCCTTGGTGTATAAAAGGAGATCCTAGGTTTTGATTGTAAAACACATCTCGATAGACACATTCATAGCTTCAAGGTTGTAAACCCTAGTACTAGTGAAGAGTACTCGTATTATTTATCATAATAATATTGAAGCTTTTTGGTTAATATTCATTGTTTATTCTACTGCATCATTGTTACTATTCCATTGCTTTACTTCTAAATACTAAAGAGTAGATTCCGCATACTCTTAGTATCAACAAAATTTCTAAGCATAGTTGTGTTGAATCTATTCAATACAACTAACCCTTTACAAGGTTTGCAAGATTTAGCAGGGATCAACAAGTGGTATCAGAGCCTTGTTTTCTGAAACTTTGATCTAGAAGTCATGGAATTTGAATCTGCACATAGTAATACTACTGCTAAGCTACCCATACTCAAACTAGGTGAGTATGAGATGTGGGTGATAAGAATTAAGCAATACTTCCAGGTACAAGACTATGCTCTATGGGAGGTCATAGAGAATGGTAACTCATGGGTATCTGTACCATAAACAGCATAAGAGAATGGTACTTTAGTTACAAAGATGTCAGTACCTGTAACTGCTGAAGAAAATACCAACAAGAAGAATGATGTGAAGGCTAGAAGCTTGCTACTCATGGATCTTCCCAATGAACATCAACTTACTTTTAGTCAGTACAATGATGCTAAAATAATGTTTGCTACTATCAAAACACAATTTGGAGGTAATAAAGCCACTAAGAAAACACAGAAGACACTTTTGAAGCAACAATATGAAAATTTTAGTGCATTAAGCACAGAGTTTCTTTGACTCTATTCTTTAATAGACTTCAAAGATTGTTAAGCAGGTTGCAAATTTTTTTTTTTTTAGCTCCAGAAGATTGTTAGTAGGCTTGCAATTTTGGGTGTAGTCATCACTCAAGAAGACTTAAATTTAAATTTTTTGATAAGCTTGCCCCCTGAGTGGAATACTCATGTTGTAGTCTGGATGAATAAGGCTGAAATTGAAACAATGAGCATCGATGATTTGTACAACAACTTCAAGATTGTTAAACAAAGTGTAAAGAAATATGTTGGTGCAAGTAGTGGTGCTCAAAACTTGGCCTTTATGACTGCTCCAAGCACTACCTGTACTAATGATGTTAATACTGCTAATCCTGCATATGAAGTTAGTACTGTTAGCCCTAATGTTAACACTCCTAGTCAGCAAGTTAGTACTGCTAGCTTCAGTGATAATGTTGTGTATGCTTTCATGGTTGAGAATCCCAATGGTTCTAATCTCCTACAGCAGGACTTAGAGAAAATTCATGAAGATGATCTAGAAGCAATGGATTTGAAGTGGCAGCTCTCTCTGTTAAGTATGAGGGAAAATAGGTACTTTCAGAGGACAGGCAAGAAAATTTTCATTAATGCTAATGATACTGTTGGGTATGATAAATCCAAGGTAGAGTATTTTAACTGTCATAATATGGGACACTTTGCCAGGGAGTGTAGAGCACCAAGGAATAAAGAGGGTCAGTTCAGGAAGCATAGAAACAATGAAGACACATCTTCAAAGGCATTGTTGGCTATAGATGGTGTAGGTTTTTACTGGAGTGATATGGCAGAAGAACAGGTTCAGACAAACATGGCTCTAATTGCGTTTTCAGACTCTGAGGTATACAATGATAAAACTTGCTCTAAAACTTGTCTGAAAAACTATGAAACTCTTAAGAAACAGTGTGATGATTTAAATCTAAGCTTAATCAAACTGAATTTTCAGCAGCTACTTATAAAAAGGTTTAACAACTATAAAGAACAAACTTGTCACAACGCAACAGAAAGAATGAGTTCTTTTTTTAGTGAAAGATTGCATGTTCTTAAAAGAGAAGTAGCTTGCAAAGACTATGAAATAAATGTACTTAAAAGTTTTGATAATGCCTCAAAGAGCCTAAATAAGTTGTTAGAGAGTCAGATAACTGACAAAAGTAAAAAGGGTTTGGGGTATAATGCTGTTCCTCCACCCCATCCTTTAATCTATAATCGACCTAAACAACTTGATTTATCTTATTCTGGTCTTGATGAATTCAAAGACCCTGAATTCAAAAGTTATGGTTCTAAGGATAGTAAGCTAGAGTCTAACATTGTTTGTGATACAAAATCAGATGATTCTAAGGAAAATTCTGATGACTCTCTGGTAAAAGAACAAGTATCAGGACATAAGAGTACTTTGTTGAGTCCCCTCACTTAATTTGAATAAAGAAACTGTTTTTCTGTTGAAAAAAGATATAGTTTTGTCCAAACCTAAAAATCATGAAAAACCATTAAAAAAGTCAGTTATTTATAGCCGAGAGTATAGATCACAAATTCACTAGGGGGAATCAAAGAAACTGGAATGGACAGAAGTCCAATCAACTAGGAAGTGATTTTGTGATGTATAACAAAGCTTGCTTTATTTGTGGGAGTTTTAACCATGTGCAGATTAACTGTAATTACCATCAAAGGGAAAGGATGGTATCTAGGAATAATTACAATAAGGTAGATTATGATTATTATGCCAAAACCACACACCCAGTCACACAGAATAATGACTCCAAGAGCATTTTTGCTAAAAACCTGGCCGTTAAACACTAATTAATACTGTTAGGCCTGTTAATACTGCTCACACCAAACCAGCAATTCATAGTGCTAAATCAATGTCACATTTTTTATAATCAAAGCACAATGCAACTCATACAGAGGCCTTTTTATAAGAAAGACATCATTAACTAGTAGATATGTTAATCAACCAACTTAATACTGCCATGAACACTATCATACTGAAAGCCTAGAGCTTTAGAAACAGATAAGGTCATACAACACCAAGTTAAATGCTGTTAAGGCAAAAAGGGTTAATGTTGTTAAGAACTCAGCATGTTGGGTTTGGAGACCTACCAGACCTAATGGTGCATCACTTGTTTTTAAAAGACACAACAATATTGATGCACGAGGCAGATCCAAGTCAGTAATGGCATAGCCCCATAGGAACTAATATCCCTTATTTTTATGTGCTGGGCAAAGTCACAAGGATGATACAGATTTATTGACATGGATACCTCAATTCAAGTCACATAACTGGGAACATAGCATTAACTCCCAATTTCAAGGATTTGATGATGTTACATTTTGGGGAGGAGCACATGGTGTAGGAATTTCTGGTAAAAGGAACACTTAAAACTAATAACCTTGATTTTGAAGAGTTATACTTGTCAACTGATTTAAATTTCAAAACCCATTTTTTTTAGTGTCTCACAGATGTGCTGACAAAAAGAACTATGTCCTTTTTACTGACACTAAATGTCTTGTCTTATCTCCTAATTTTAAGTTGCCTGATGAAAGTCAGATACTTCTTAAAATTCCTAGAAAGGACAACATGTACAGTTTTGATATGAAGAACATTGTTCCTAAAGAGAGTTTAACACTTTGCTTGTTTGCAAAGATACATTAGATGAATCATATAGGCGCTCGGCATAGGAGGCTTGGTCAAATTAATTTCCAGAACTACCTATTCTAGTCCGATACTTTTTCTTAAATCGTGATTTTCGTCTCGGGTGCAATTTAAAACACAAGAAGGAAGAAATAATATAAAAACAAAAATAATTAGGCTCTCGAAACCCGAATACGGAGTCATTGGTTTCTCGGTCGTTAAAACGGATAATCTTCAATTGTAAGATTCGCGAGGGTTTTAAAATTGACGATTTCAATAAAAATCGACTAAAATAATAAAATGAATTATTTAAAATTTAAGGAATAATTATTAATTCAGAATAAGTAGTGACCTTAAATACGGGGTTTTACATTCTCCCCTCCTTAAGGGAGCGACGTCCCGGCGCTTGATTTCTCCTATTCACTTTACCCTTGCTCAAGAAGAGTTGCGGGTATACTCAGGTCGTCGTTGAGGTTTCTAACAGAAACTAAATGAGAAAAAAGTCAAAACATCAAATATATGCAACGTGCATAAGCGAACGGACTGAATGACGCGAGAATCTTTAAAGGAAAGATAAAATACATGACTCGAAGAAGAAGCCATTGAATACGAGGAATTTAACAAGTCGTCAATTCTTGGAAGCGATTAATGGTTCATTACCATTAGATTATCAAGTTCGCGGCGGTCGATACACATTCGGAAAAACCCATATAACAAATCACGAGTCGAAAGAAGTTCATAGCCCAAAGAATGATTCGTACAAACGAACGCACGCTATGCCGGATACACATAAGCCCACTCATTCACAATTCGTCACTTACATAAAGAGGCGTCCCAATCCATATAAGTGATGAATTATGAACTTATGGTTCGGTGGTTTATAATTTCCTTATTCAAATGAAGAAGCGTCCTAATTCATTTCAATAAGAGATTTTAAATCATCCTACTTAAGTTCGCCTGGCGCAAAAACACAATATCAAAAACAATAGATACTGAAGCAATATTACGATTTCAAAAGCATAAGAGAGTGTTCAAACTCGAAGTCAGATAGAACAACTAGCGAACATATGACAAATACGCCGAATAATTTCAAACAATCATAAATAAAAGGAATGAAGCAAGGTCGCGTAAATGTTTCGGAGATAACCGCATCGCTCATAATATATCGAAATAAACGAACTCATTAAGAAGTACCATAGTACTATACACATATGTACGAGTATCTATATATAATACTAGTATTGACGTTCGAGGGAGAAAATAAGGAAACAGGAAGTACGCGATAGTCGGAGTGGTCAATATATAACTGACCGATATAAGGTAAACAGTATGACGTCATAAAATAGACGTATGAGAGCAAAATAATAACCAAGCATTATATACAAATTATTAATGTAATAGCAGTAAAGAAGCAAAAGAGAGCATATAAATTACCTGGGAGCAAGCGCGCATGGATATCGGACAATGGTGAAAGACTCTTAAATTTTTTCGAAAAACGGTTATAGTCTAGGGTTTTGAAAACGACCTAGTTCGCTATAACGAGTGCTCTGATACCACTCTGTAACAGCCCCATAAATCACAACAACGCAGCGGAATACCACTTTGGGGTGCTACTTCATAGTATAAAGTACAAGTCACAGTAAACGACCTCTAAAGAGACGTTTGATAAAATGTCACATTCGATTTAAGTAAATCAGAGTAAATTCAGGTCCCAATAATTTTTAATAAGAATTGCAAGAGTTCAAACATGACTCATTTGAATATTAAAGAAAAATGAATATCGAATGTGAAGAAAACCGGGTCCTTTAAGTTTTGATATCCACGCGACTCAAATGCTCCCATGCTCAGCTAGCAATATAATCACCTGAGAAAATACATGCAAAAACGTCAACAATAATGTTGGTGAATTCATAGGTTTAAGTAAAAGCAGTATTGAAATAGTTCAAGAAATATTTCTATAAGAAAAGTAGCGTTACAACATTTAGAAGAATTGTTATCGAAATCCAAGTAATGTTTCAATAAATCAAGTAATGTTCAATAGTGGACCACAAGGTTTAATATCAGCCAACGACAGTATTTCAAAGTATAATTCAACACAATACATTGCAACGAATACAATGTATAAATCTTGATTGCATAGAGCTCATGACACCGAAGCCTTGACATTAACACATATCTTGTATGTAAATCAATTGCCCCATAACTAGGTATTATTGCCTTATACCTAAATTCTAAATACAAATTGTCAGTTGACTGGGTGCTCGAAAGGATTCGATTCATACCCCCGAGACAGGGCTGTCAAACCCAATAAATCTATTTATTTGTACTAGCGCTCACCCATTATAGGCAATTAACAGTTCATGATGTTGTGGACTTTTGGCAATAGCTACTCATGCAATTAATCTCATATTCGGGTCCAACATACCATAAAATCTCTTGTTGTCGTAGTATAGAAGAATCTTATTGAATGTAAACTCGTAGTCTGTTAGCTGTGATCGCATCCATAGGATTTGAGCACAACACCCAGATAAGGCAATATATTCAGCCTCTGTACTCGAAATCGTAGTGCTCTTTTGCTTCTTGGAAGACCAACTAACAAGTTTATCACCTAAGAATTGAGCGCTTCCTGATGTACTGTGTCTAGTGTCCTGACACCCTGCGTGATCTGCGTCTGAATATGCTATTAAAGACATACTGGTAATTAAGAAATCATGTGGTAGACAAGTAAAGTGCTTAAGTGAAAACATTCATCGTTAACGCATATGTAGTAGTAACCGATAAAGTTTGCTTAAATAACCGAGCAATGTATTCTCACCATCCGAAAAAGTTATAGAGAAAACCATTAAAAGAGAAAAGGTGGGGATATGAACTCACCGTGAGTAGAAGATCAAATGAGAAATCAACGAGATGGAAGACTCCAACGTTTTGCCGAGACCTATAAAGCAAGTCGCGACTTAGAATTATAAATAAAATCATTATAGTAGAAATTGTTATATAATACTAGTAAAAACAAAAAAAATCCGAAACATGAACGATATTGCACCAAGACTTAACCAAGGTATTTATACTCCAAAATATGACTCCTAGTCTAGTCTTGAAGGTAATTAAACATCTACTAAGTTTCATATATTAATTCTTGTTTCGCTTATGTGTATCTATACGTTTTATGTCTCAACAAAAGACGTAAAACTCTACATTCTGATTTGACTAGTTTTCATGGATCCATATATCCTAATACGTAAAAGATATGCAAGAACCGCTTACTGACTGCTCGTAGTTGCCAAAAGAGTTATGCGGATGTGAGGCGTAAACCGATGGAGTTTAGTGTGGGAGATATGGTTATGTTAAAGGTGTCGCCTTGGAAGGGTGTGATTCGATTTGGTAAGCGCGGTAAGTTGTGTCTACGGTATGTGGAGCCATTCAAGATCATTGATAGAATCGGTCCCGTGGCGTATAAGTTGGAGTTACCAATTGAACTCCGTGGAATTCACAACACCTTCCACGTTTCCAATCTCAAGAAGTGTTTGGCGGATGAGAATTTGGTTTTTCCGTTCGAAGAAATTCAACTCGATGACAAGCTGCACTTTATAGAAAAACCGATTAAAATCATGGATGGTTAAGTAAAGCAACTTTAGCAAAGCCGTATCCCCATAGTTAAGGTTCGTTGGAACTCGTGGCGAGGTTCGGAGTTCACATGGGAATGAGAAGACTTCTTCAGAAGCAAATATCCGCATCTGTTCTCGAGCAAAAAGTAGACGAGTATGAAGAATCGAGCACCAGTGGTATCAACACTCTCACCACCACGATCACTAGTAGCATCAGCATGGACTGCATTGTCCCTAACCATAACATACGGATCAACATGTCGAGGATGAGAAGTAGTGTTGGTAGAAGGATCATATGGCGTCTCTCTATATCGCCTCTTCAAAGGTAACTAGTTCCTTAGTATGTACTCCCATCCACTCAAATCATCATAATACCATAACACGCGAGCCCAGTGGTTCTTATAGTACTTAGCCTCCATATGGTTGTACTTAGCTTTTTCATTAGCAGCTCTCAACATGATCCTTAACATTTCATTTTTAGCTCTCAAATCTCTCTCTTGAATTTTTTGAAACTGTTCATTCAACCCAACCATTAACTTCTTCATTTCTTGTATTTGTTCCCTAAATGTAGAATCTAGGGCTATCAGATCATCGTCAAAGCTATCCATTCTCATATCATTTCCCTCAAGCCTTTTGGATGATGAACTCTCAACTCTGAACATATCCCACATTTGTTTAGTCAAAGTCTTGAACCTGGAGTAAAGAGTGTTCGGATCGTTTACCATAGGTCCAGGGGAATAAACTTTGCATAAGGCAGGATTAAAGATAGTGGCGGAAGATCCCTTTCCTACATAAAAAGTATAGGCTGTAAGGTACTCTGATGACCAGGAGCACTCATGAACTCTTGCTCAGCTGTCTCGAGGCTAGGTGGTGGCCTATTGAGGGGATCAGTCTCCTCATAGGGGTGAATGATCTCAGCATCATTTTAATCATCGTTATCCTCGACCTCTATCTCTTCGTCCTCTTCATCCTCCATTTCTTCCTCATCTTCCTCTTTGGCTTCTACCTCATCTTCATCGTCTTCTTTGATCTATCCATTATTATTATTCGGGTCATGCCCACCAATCCATTGAGGAGCAAACCCAACAGGAGCAGCAGGAGCTTGTTCAGGGATGGGTTCTTCTTCCTCTTTCGGTTCTTCATCATTATTAGCTAAATAGTCATTGGGTTGAATAGGTGCAGGGTTAGGAGAAATGGGAGCATGCTCAGGAGCAGGAGCATGTTCACCTTCGGGAACGTTCGGATCATTATTTGGAGGAGGTAAATTTGCCATGATAATCTGTCATCACGGAAAATAAATACGTATAAGGTCACAATATAGATAAAATTTATGCAACATATACATGAATGCAATGCATTACAATGAATATGATAAATTAATATTAGTTTATTTAAATAAAGTAAATAATTTAATAATGATTTATTTAAACGTATAATAAATGCAAAAAGCTTTAATACAAGCTTAGTAATCCATATATATCTCGATATGTAACATAGTATTTATTTAATAAATACTAAACAATAATGTATTCACGATGAAGGAATACTAAAAATGGTAATCACTTAGGATGACTTGAGCGGGAACCACGAGAAGTATTTTGCGCGCGAAAATTAGAAAAATAAAGTTATAGTTTAGGTTTTTAAAAATTTAAATGTTTTTTTTTGACTTAGTTCTCTATAACTTATGGCTCTTATACCAATATTTAACACCCCCAATTTAAATCAAGATTCGGGACCAACAATTGGGTGTTAATAATAAGTACAACAGTCAATAAATTATAAGGAACGACTCGAAAAGAGACGTTATAAAACATAACCCATTCCAAAAGAAAGTTCAGAGTGCAAGCGTTGTCCCAACATAAAGACTAACAAAGTACAAGTATTCAACAAAATATAAAAACATTGTTTTTGAGGAATGGAAATCAAGTGTTTTAACAAAATTCATTCTTAAGCGCAACTTCCTCCTCGTCCCAAGCTCCAAGTCCTTAGCTTTGATTACCTGAGATAAACATGCTAAAAAGTCAACAAACGTTGAGTGAAATTCATGGGTTTAATTAAACATTAAGATTTAGAACACATATATTAAATCATCGGGAAAACTTGTGGATCAAACAAAAGCGATGGTGCACAATTAGGAAAAAAGAAGATAAAATAAAATGACACAATATATATATATATATATATATATATATATATATAAAAGAATAATGGAATCCAAATGTGTGTACCTCCTAAGTTATTTGACAACCATATGCTTTTGAGAAAGTAAACTATTTTTAGAAAGTTACTATTTCTGGAGCGTTCGGATATTCGAAGATATTTGTATTGCCTAATAAAATATTAAGTTTCCCGCTAATACCGACGCATCTATTATCTATATACTTACCCTTGTTTCCACGTTATGCTTACATATATAGAGTTTCTGAATTTAGAGTTACTATTTTTAAACGTGACTGGACGCACCCAATAATTTATTAATCATCTAATAATATTCGTTAACGTTTTGCAAACTCAAACGGACACTAAAACGCTCAAAACCCCACTTTTTAACAAAATTCAGCAACTACTCAAATTTTTCCAAAATGATAATTCGCTAACTTTCACTCTAATGTTTTCCTATCGTCTATTATTTTTAGACTAAAACTCGCGAACTTTTGTAGAAAACATCA
The DNA here is from genome assembly GCA_026074375.1 of Tanacetum coccineum. NCBI lineage: Eukaryota > Viridiplantae > Streptophyta > Magnoliopsida > Asterales > Asteraceae > Tanacetum > Tanacetum coccineum. The sequence continues at coordinate 34,514 of BQNB010030078.1, forward strand.
AACTAAAAAACGTTTATGTTTTAACGGAAGGCCGGTTCGGACCAGAAAGGGCCCGAATCTCAAGTTAAAAACTGTATCAGCCACTTTTCCCTACAGTTGCTGAATTTTTCTAAACTAAAACGCAGACCTGCGTTTTGAGTAAAAACCACACTTTTATGCACTTTTAGACCAAATTTCGCGACTTTTTATGCAAAACGATATTCCGGACAACTTTCGTGTTTTAGCCGAGACCCAAAATGATACAGAAAATGATGAAAACGCCCATTTACGATTCTGTCAGCAAGCTATTATTTACCTTATGAGCTGAATTTTTGCGAAACTTTTTCTAAACTTCTTTTGACCATAAAAACTTCGTTTTTGGGAGTTATGGGTCGAATTTTATATCAAAACGACCGTCTCAACAAGTACTAACATATTTTTATGCCTAACTTTTATAAAAAGACTTTTACAACATCCTTAAACCACATTCTAATTTTCTTCATAAAATATATTTTTCGACATACCACAAAATTTCAACCAAATTCCTCAAAATTATCAAATACTACGCCAATCCTACTCTCCATCATCTAAGATATTATACCAACACTTTTCAAATGATCACAACTTATATACACACATGTCTTATGGATTCCAAAACAACGAAAACTAAATTATACTAATGAGCAAATAAAAATAGCATTAAAAAAATGCTTCAAGAATACCAACAACACAAATAGAAAGTAAAACGGTGTATGACGTCCTTGACATAGAATCCAATATGCAAGATATGAAAGTCTCCTTGGCGGTACGATTCTTCAAAATCACAATATGTACCGGGGAATAGAATGAAACATTAATGAGTCGCGCTTCTGAAACGGGGAGGTTTTTATGAAAAAGAATGCTAAAAATTTATACGTGCAAAATCGTATTCCAATCAACCGTCACGTTCTAGACGATTAGTTATAAGATGATTATGGCGTTTCCGGGGTATAAGCGAATGTTACAATTCGGAGTCGGAAGTAGAATGGCCAATGAAATAAACAAATTAGAACAATGTTCAAATGTCGTGTAAAACGGTGACATAAAAGGGTCGACGAAAAGATTGTGAAAATCCACAATATAATTTGATATGATTTCAAAATTTCATTCAAGATGGAAATCAAGTGTTTTAGCAAAATTCATTCTTAAGCGCAACTTCCTCCTCGTCCCAAGCTCTAAGTCCTTAGCTTTGATTATCTGAGATAAACATGCTAAAAAGTCAACAAACGTTGAGTGAATCCATAGGTTTATAAGAGTAAACATTAGAACACAAATATTTTTAATCATCGAAAAACTTGTGGCGCAAACAAGCTTTATATATATGCATTGAGCTCGTGACAACCGATCCCTTTGACGAGATAAAAATGTAGTTTGCCCTCAAAAGATTAGGTATTATTGCCATATACCTATAACTTCTCAGATAATATATCTGTTACAAGTGGGTGTTCCAAAAGGATTCATACCCCGGATGGGGAGTCACCCCATAGTTCTATTTATTACCATAGCTTCTACCCATCACAGGTAGTTAACGGTTCACGATATTAGGGTCTTTAGCAATAGGAACTCAAGCATTAAGCATACAATTCGGGTCCAGCATACTGAAAACAATTTGTGTTCAATTTTATAAAAGCAAGCATGTATCTCCCTTGCGGGTTTTGAGAAAACAAGTAAAGTAGTAAAGACGAGGGTATGAACTCACCGTGAGTAGAAGATCAAATAATAAATCAACGAGATAGAAGACTCCAACAATTAGCCAAGACCTATAAAGCAAGTCACGACTTAGAATTATAAATAAAATCGTTATAGTAAAAATAGTTATATAATACTAGTTAAAAATCCGAAACATGAACGACATTGCACCAAGACTTAACCAAGGTATTTATACTTAAAAATATGATTCCTAATCTGGTATTATAGGTGAATAAACATCTACTAAGTTTCATGTATCAATTCTTGTTTCGCTTATGTGTATCTATACGTTTTATGTTTCAACAAACGACGTAAAACTCTACATTCTGATTTGACTTGTTTTCATAGATCCATATCTCCTAATCCGTAAAGGATATGAACATGAGGTTTTCACCCCTAGCAAGGTCCTTAAGTCTAGTTTCTAGAACTTTAAGCCAATCAATCATACCATTTACCAATCCACGGGAAATGGATTTTTACTAACTATAATCCCAAACAGAAAGTTAACCGAATTTCTAACGTTTACGGTTTCGGCCATAAATCCTATTCTATAATAGCTTTTACATTGAATCCAAAGAGAGATGAAAGCTTATAATGTCTAGTGTCTAACCAAATTTTAAAACCTAAGTTTATTGTACAAGAACCTAGAGCAAAACACGTTTCCCAACAGCAGCTCCAGATTTGACCTTCTTTCGTAAAAAGGCCTTATCCCCATCATCCGGAATTGATACAAAAGCGTCTAATTCGCCACATGTACCTAAGACCTATATATATCCACTCATGTATTTTTTTTACAGACTCAAAGCCAAAATGTTTAAGAAAACACCACGTTTTTCTACTGACCTGGAACAGTCCGCTATTTACACTTCCAATTCAATCCAAAACACTTCCAATTCAATCCAAAACACTTCCAAATCCTCAATTAATCCCATCACAAGGCCAAAATACAACAAGGTAACATAAGTACTAATCCATATCATCCTTATTCAAGATTAATCCAAGATCAATTATAAAAAGTACAAGCATGATCATAAAAATCAAAATTAAGAACATGCACTTTCATAAAAACTTAATCAATGAGTTAAGGTTTTAAGAGATAACTTACAACTCAAATAAATGGAGGTAAAAGATCAAACACAAACCCTAAGGGTTGTTGTGTTGGCTGCCGATTTCACCAACACCAAACCAAATCCAAAGACAAGCTTTCTACTATACCCAAACCTTGTAAATACAACTAAATCAATTCCTTATAACCCTTGAAGCCTTCAATTAACTCAAAACTCTAAATACTCCAAAGTCTTCAAAATCAAGATTCCTCAAAACACATGCATGATGGTTTTTATAGATGGGAGATGATTAGGGCTTAGTTTATATATGTTTTGGAGTAAAAAGGGTGAGATTAAATGGAGATTTGATGGTATGGATGGTGGTTTTTGGTGTGGATCTGTCGAACAGTAGAAAAGAAAAAGAGAAGTCGGATGGTTTTTGGTTTTGAACGTTGTATTATGTTTGTGTGTGTGTTTTGCTTCGGCTTATATAGAAAAGAAAAAGGGAGTGGGTTTGGGTCGGCTTATAACTAAAACAAAGGTATGGGCTTTTTTTAAAAAAAAATTGTAAGGGTGTGTGTGTGGGTTGTTTGGGCCGGCGTGGAAAGAAGAGAAGAGGAAAGGATTGGGCTAATTATTGATAACAAATTCGACTTATACTAGTTTAGTCTCGGGCCCAATTACTAATTATAATCCGATACTTTCTCCTAAATCGTGGTTTTCGTCTCGGGTGCAATTTAAAATTCAAGAAAGACAAATAATATAAAAACAAAAATAATTAGGCACTCAAGGCCCGAATACGGAGTCGTTGATTTCTCGATTATATAACGGATAAATTTAAATTGTACGTTTCGCGAGGGTTTTAAAATTGGCGATTTTAATAAAAATCGATTAAGATAATAAAATGAATTATTTAAAATTTAAAAATTAATTATAAATTCAAATTAAGTAGTGACCTTAAATACAGGGAATTTTTAAAGATAAAAATAAAGACGGTTACACTTAAACGGATAAACTGCCTAAATCGGCTTAAGATTAACAAGAACGAGAAATTGCGAATCGCGTAAACCGTAAACATAAAAGTTCACTTTACAAGAAAAATGAGAACGAAATATGAATTAAATATGGACATTAAAAGACGGATTGTCACATTTGTCCTTCGGTTGTACACTCTGAAAGCACAAGAATTTGCAGAGTAGCTAATGAAAAATCCAATATCACCTTTTGCACCAAGTTTTGCAAGATCTTCATGATCATTCTTGGGATAACACAGAGCCCCAAATACATATAGAAAGGAGATATCCAGTTTTCTACCATTAATAAGCTCGTATGGTGTTTTGTTAAATCAGTAGTGAATGATAGAGCGGTTGAGTGTAGCACGCAGTTGCAATTGCCTCAGCCCATAAGAATAATAGAGCACAAAAAAAATCAATAGTGTTCTATCAGCCTCTACTAATGTTTGGTTTCTGTGTTCCACGACTCTATTTTGTTGAGGTGTTTTGACTGAAGACGCCTAGTGAGAGATGCCAACACTATCAAAGTATTCTTGAAGCACTTGATTCTGGAATTATATGTTGTTGTCGGTTCTTATAATGATGACTAGAGCTTGCAGAAGAACAGTAATTTTCTTCAGGAAGGTTTTGATGACTTCTGGTGCTTTATATTTTGATCTGAGAAAGTGTACCCAAGTGTAACGAGAGTAATCATCCACTATCACAAGAACATATCGCTTTTCATTGATACTTGCGACTCTCATCGGACCACACAAATCCATATGAAGAAGATGTAACCTCTGCTTTGAATTGGGAACAAGTTTGGGTGGGTGAGGAGCCTTTTTGCTTTTTCCTTGCTCACATGAAGGACAAAGGTGTTCTTTATGGTATCAGAACTTTGGAAGACCAGTGACGAGATCATTTTTGGCAAGGTCTTTTATGGTGTCAAAATTGAGGTGGGATAATCGTTGATGCCATAACCAAGACTTGGTAGAAGTAGCTCGAGCAATGAGGCAAATTGGAGATGCAAAGGCCATTTCATAGAGATTGATAGTGTAAAGGTTTGTTGTACGATTTCCTTTCAACAAATCAACTCCTTCAAGATTTTAGACATAGCAAGTATTCCTTCTGAACGCAACCTCTAGATATAAGTCACAGAACTAACCAACCGAGAACAGGTTATGCCCCAAGCCCACAATGAAATAAACCCTTGAAATCAAAATATTCCCCCATTAAAGATTGCCATAACTCAGAATTACATAAATATGATCATTTCCAAAGTGGACAGTTCCCAGAAACTTCCAGACGAAATTAATGAGAAGCTTTAAGTTGCTTGTCATATGCTTGGAACAACCTAAGTCGATGCACCAAAAACAAATTTGGACAACCTGCCAAGAAAAGAGGTAGAATTTGGAAATCGTTTGCTAATAGCTTCCTGAAGGTTAGAAGTACATGCATTATCACCATTAGAATTATCAGATTGACACTTAGAGACCCTGGATTTTATTATTTTTCCATTACTATAAAAAATTCTTCCAGTTGGTGATAACCTACGGCAAATGCTAGGTTCACTAGGTGTAGGTGAAGAAAGTCTTTCTTTGGAGCCTACTTTCTTAGGTTTCTTAACCTTTGGCTTTTGTTTCTTTTGATTTTCAATGTTTGAAACATTAGCACTATGTTTAGTATCGCAAGAGTTCATGTCATTTACATAAGTAAGCACACAAACATCATGATTAGTAGTAATTAAACATTTCTTACATATACCACAAACAACTTCATATTTATCATTCCAAATATCAAGCTTAATGTTATTACATTCTGATGAAATATGTCTTTTATTCTTAGAAAGCAGTAAATTTCTATGGTGATCTTCTACTTCAACTTATTTATTCTTCAAGCCACTACTTTTAGACGTAGAGGGGACCCTATCATTCTTTATATTTCTCCAAGGATGTGGTCTTCTGGTCTTAGAAGTGTTGTCTACTCTTGCAGAAGATGAACCATTTAAATTAGAATTCACAATTTTCTTATGAATGACACTTGGTTGAGAGACAGTTATTGGTTTTGTCTTAACGCTTGCTCTAAGAGGTTTGTTAGGCATAGGTTTTTCTTCCATAGAAGTCTTAAAAAGATTAATCATAAACATTTTTGGGGCAATCACTTTATCATTTTTCAGAATAGTGGATTCTCGTGTGGAAGGTGCCGAGTCTGAAGTGACTGGTTTAAGAAAAACATTTGTCTCATCACCCTTGGGAGAAACCATAGATATTGGAAAAGGAATTACAGAATAAAGTTTTGGTTGAGAATAAGAAGTTGGTTTTCCCAAGATTGATTGCTTTAAAAACTGAGTATTTACACTCGTACCTTTGGTTGTTTTCTTTTGTTCAGAAACCTTATCAAATAACTAGGCTCTTAACTTCATATTTTTATAAATCATATCATTTAGTTTGTTTTGTAAAGAGTCAGTTGTTCTTTTTGTTTGAGTGCGTATCACATTGATAGTGTCAAAGAGGTTCTTATATGTGGTCTTAAGAGGAGCATTTTCTTTTGCATAATTCTTAACCTGAAACTCTAAGGACACGTTCTTATCTTCTAGTTTCTGAGACAAATGGTCCAAGGGTATTTGATGCACACTGAGTATTACTACTCTTACCCTTGAGATCTCCCACCTAAGCTTGCAACCGTTTGATTTGTTTTTACATGTCATTATAGGCTTTATCATACAACATTTTATCATATTTGCATTCCTCACATTTTTTATACCAATCATTCCAAAGAGTAGCATATTCTTTTTCCTTTTTAATAATGCAAGATTCAAGTTTTTCTTTCGTACGATCAAGCTCAGTATGTTGATCGAATTTATCTACAACAGAATTATTTTGCATAATAGACATAATATCTTGGCTAGCAATTGCTCTCAAAAGCCGTTCGTTTTTTATTTCCAAAACCTTTATCTTTTCAAGAGATTCATCAGCTTCTTTTGCAAGAGATTTATTAGGATTATGAAAATCCATGTAAACGACTCGGTCACCTCGTGTGGCATAGGTTAGCTCGTAGCCTTAATATTAATCGTTTAATTACTGTATGACTTATGGTGTTGGACCGGGTCTTTACCCACATGTTAGCCCACTTCATAGCCTAGTTAGGGGCACTAAACACTTGTATGTATACCCCCTTTCTAGCCATGGGAAGGGGTTGGTTGTTCATTTGATAATACATACACTAAAGGTGTTTTTCTCTCACTAGAATTCTTCCTTTCTCTCTCTAGAAATTGGCCAACCCTCTAATCCTACCTTGTGTTATGATATCCAATATACTACAATTGGTATCAGAGCCCATGGGATGATTAGATAGATTATGTGTGCATTTTCTTGGTTTATTTAGATCAAAAGTTTGGTTTTTGAATGTTTATGGGCTTATTCTTAACACTCTTTGATTCTTACGTTTGTGGTGTTAAAGTTAGTGTTTTTATTGTTGTTATATCCTTCTAGGATCAAGTTGTGCAAAAGAAACTAAGCAAAAACGTTCAAAAGGGTGATTTTTAGGTGTTTTTAGGTGGAAAAAGTCGTATTTTTCATTATTGCGTTTTGTCTCACTGGCAATTTCTTGGTTGCGTTTTGCCTCCTGTGTTTTGTCAGAAAAGTACAATGCATTTTGTCATTTTGTAAAGTACAACTATACTGCGTTTTGTCTTATTAGAAGTTGCATTTTGTCTCTTGCGTTTTGCTTCTTGCGTTTTGGTTCTGTGTTTTAGTTTATTACAGGTTGCGATTTGCTTCTGCAATTTGCCTAATTGAAGACCCTTATTGCGCTTTGCCTAGGAGAGACTCTGTCTATTTCATTTCTTGGTTGCGTTTTATCTCAAGGATTGGCTATGTTTTGTCTAAAGTTCTTCACTGCGATTTGCTTCTTGCATTTTGTCTACCTTTGAAGACCTACATTGCGTTTTGGTGGAAGGAAACTCTGGCAAAATTTCTTTTGCTTTGCGTTTTGTCTCCAACAACTTGAGATTTGCCTAAGGATCTTCACTGTGATTTGTCTACGTTATTCTTCAACCAAACCAAACCATACCATACCTAAACAACATATCACCTAATCTAACAATCAATCACTACTTTTAACATACAATCACTAATCATTGTACCGATCCAAAGTTTATCATAATATAGGTAATCAATCATGTCTAGTAATTCAAATGATATTTAAGTGGCCAATTCTGATACCCGCCCTCTTATGCTCGATAGGACTGATTATGAATCATGGTCACAACGAATCCGATTGTACTATAGAGGAAAGGAAAATGGATTGTGCATTCTTCAGTCAATTGATCAAGGACCATTTGAGCTTGGAACCACAAGGAATACACTTGGAACTACCCCTGAAGGAGGTGTTCTTCTTGGACCAGAAAGGCCTTGTACTTATGATGATCTTAGTGACAATGAGAAGAAACGATACGATGCAGATGTCCGTGCAACCAATATTGTGCTTCAAGGATTACCCAAAGACATCTACAAGCTCATCAATCACAACATTGAAGCAAAAGCAATTTGGGACAACGTCAAAATGCTTCTCGCATGTTCTGAGCTCACCAAAGAAGACAGAGAATCTCAGTTGTACGATGAATTTGAGCAGTTCAAGATGCTTCCGGGTGAAAACATCAATGAGTACTGTGTTCGATTTCACAAGCTGGTCAATGACATGAGGAATATCAGAATGACAATGCCTAACAATCAGCTAAACTCCAAGTTTGTGAACAACATGTCACCTGAATAGGATAGGTTTGTGACAGCCGTTAAACTCAACAAAGGTCTGAAAGAGACAAATCATGAATAGTTGTACGCATACTTAAAACTACATGAGAAGCATGTTGCACAAGATCGACTGTTTATTAAAAGAATCACTCCAACCACTAATGATCAACTTGAATTTGTAGTAACTATTCAACCTTATGCCCAATCGTCACATGTCCAGTCTCATCAATATTCTTCTTCATCAGCAGCACTCCAATCACCACACATTCAATCACTTTAGCATCCACAATTTCCTAAAACATCACAAATTGATTCTGGACACACCCAAACTGATGAAATACTTGACAACCTCACCAAACAAATAGCACTCCTTGCCCAATCCTTCAGAGCAACACTTCCTCAGACAAACAATCAACTTCAAACCTCGTCTAACACCCGTAATCAAGCAACAGTTCAGGATGGAAGGATCGTGGTTCAAAATGTTCAAGGGCGACATAATCAGAATCAGAATCAGAGGTATTTGGCTCGGGGGAATGGTGTAGCAGGCAATAGGGGAGTACAGAATAGAGCTGGGAATGCCAATGCAGGTCAAGGAAAACCGATCAAGTGTTATAACTGTAATGGGCTTGGATATATTGCACGGAACTGTACTCAGCCGAAGCGTCTATAGAATTCTGATTATTTCAAGGACAAGATGTTATTGATGCAAGCTCAAGAGAATGGTGCAGTATTGGATGAAGAAGAACTACTCTTTCTGGCTGGTGAATAGGCTAACACTTTTGATGCAGATGTGGATAATCACCCAGTCCAAGACTTAGCTCTGAATGAGGACAACATTTTTTAGGCAAATGAATGTGACGCTTTCTATTTAGATTTTGATGATGAACCTACTGCTCAGTCTATATTCATGGCTAATTTGTCCTCAGCCAGGCCAGCCAATCTATAACCTAGTCCATCTAATGCATCAACCTTATCTGAGGTACATATTCTGGAAAATACTATTGATCATAGTGTTACTAATCATGATAGACATGAGATTCATAATGAGGTACAATAGGCAAATGTTATTGACTCAGCTAGTGTCGATATGGGTAATAGTAATGTTATTCCATATGAACAATATTTGTCGGTCAATAATGTTTCTGTTGTACCAAGTTGTGCATCTTCTGCTCTAAATTATGCATGTGTTTTGTTTAATAATGATGCGTACGTTCCTCATGACCCTATATCCACTGAACTTAAGATATATAAGGAACACATTGCTATTTATGAACAATGTGCTAAGTTTGAACTGACTGAACGTGAACAGACAATAGATGATAAAATGCGTATGCCTATTCAAAATCGTAATAAAATGGAAGAAAATATTAAAAAGGAACTTCATTCTGTCAAGTTGCAACTTAATTCAACTATGGAAAACAACAAGATAATTGAAGAAACTGTAACTGTTTTGAAACAAGAGTTTAAACAGAAAGAAAACAAATTCCTGACTGATTTCTCCAATCTGAAACACCTAAACGATAAACTTGAGAAAAAGTTACACACACAAGATCAATCCATTCAAACTGTTCATATGATGCTAAATCCTACGATGGTGTATGACCAAAAGACTAAAACAACAATAGGTGCCCAGAACCCTTTTTACCTCAGACAGGCCAAAAAGGCCCAACTAGCACTATATGATGGTGAAGAACTTCTTAAGACACATCATGTATCGGTAATTGTTCCATCGTCTGAGGAAGACCTAGAGTTAGTAGAGGTTACAAGAAATAAAATGCATGCAAAAATAAATGACTCTGCCTGTGTGGAAAAAAGGGTTAACATTACACCCCTTAACTTAAAAGAAAATTTTATGGCAACATTCACCCCTCAGACTCAACTAATACATGAGCAAGTATTTTGGTCATTAGATCTAGAAAAATGAAAGGCCGAAGAGCTAAAGGCAAATGCCCCACCCCTGCCTGTTCTACTACCTGCTACCGTGTATCCTCCCAATACACCGGTCCATCTGGTCCCTCGAACGCTTCCAACTACAAGTCAAGTAAATATTGGTCTGTATGTAATTACTCAACTATTTTGGGATTTTGAGAAAACTTGTAAAAAGCGTATCACACCAACGGGCATAACTGAAGGGGAAAGGGGTTTTGAAAAAACAAAATGGTGTTACTTAACTGAGGTTATTCCATTTTTTAATCTACTCAAAGAACATTTTAACGGAATTCAAAAATCTCTTGTCACTAAAGTTAGGGCAATGAAAGCTGTTTTTGAAAATTTGGAAGCCGAGGTGGACCAGAATGAGATTGATTTAAAGAGTAGTGAGATTGAACAGAAAAACCTTCTCATCGCAAATGAGAATTTAATTGCTGAATGCTTGTCCAAAGATGTGTTTTATACTGCAACTGATTCTATGCTAAATGTATCTAGATTTTTTGACACGCATGATGCCTTCACTACCGCTCAAAAACGTTTTATTGCAAACTTGATCTGAAATTTTAAATCTAGAAACAAGATTCAAATGATGTCACGACTCACTGATCAAACATTTTTCCAAACTTGAAGTTGAGCACTTCAACTTACAATTAAAATATCAAAATCTCAAAGAATGTTTTGGAACCATAAAACCCGTGACATCTTCGGATGCTCCCTTATTTGACTCACTGTTTGTGATCGGGTAACTAACTGAACAGATTCAAAGTCGAGGCACTAGATTCGTGAATTAAAGGAGAAAAATTTCTCGCTTAACAAAGAAAAATAGTGATTGATCCCCTTTTTGACCTTAAGGCCTTAGTTTCTCAGAACAAAGAGTTAATTGCAAAACGCAATGCCCTTCACCATCTCAATGAATGCTTTAGGGCAGAAAATGCAAAAGTTAAGCAGCATTATAAATAATTGTATGATTCAATTAAAAATTAACGAGTGCCATAACTATGGAACAGAAAAAACTTCTTTGTTAAGAAATTGAATACCTTAAGGTCAACTTAAAGAAACTCCAAATGTGTCACTATATCTGGGATGGTAAACCTAATGTGCTTCGCTCTGGTAGTTATAGTGATAGATGTTGAACTAATTCCCCCTCGCCTAAAAAATAATCGATAAGTGCATCTAGACTATATAAAACACCTTAAGGAAAGTGTAAAAACCCTTCGCGAAATAGTAGAAGAAGCTAAGGTGGACAGACCATTAGATACCTCACTTGCTTTTGCTTGCCGTTACACTAAACACTCTTAGGAGCTATTAGAACATGTATATTGGCACGTGTCGAAAGACTTACAACCCTCGCGATTAACAGATTTTGCCTCTACCACTTTACTTAGAAAAAAGCGAGTTACTTTTGTCAAACCATATGAAACCGCAACTCATAACCCACCAGCACAAGTTGAGCACTAGAAAATAAATTTGCCTAATGCACCTGGAATTCCCTCTACGGGAGTAAAAGGTGCCTCTGTAGCTAGCGGGTCAAAGCCTAAGGAGCAATATAAAGAAAGATAGACCTTGCAGCTTATGTGTCTTGAATCAAGTTGAGCCCATTTAGGTTGAATAAGCTCGATGAGGAACAAAAGAATCATGTTGATTTTTAAAGTATTTGCTACTAAGCGTACTGTAATTAATTCGATTTCTAATCTTCTTGTCATAAAAGTTGTAACAAAATGCTTAATTTATGTCTTATCATGTTATTGTATTGTGCGTTCTGAGGTGTTTGTTAATCAATCCCTTGCCCGTTAGAAAGGCAGTGCCCTTTAGTTAGGTCTACTGCTTTATGAGTGTTGTATGCCAGCCGATCACAGGAATATTGTGTACTTCTGTAGCTTATATCTTGCTTGTTTTTTATTACACTAACCACCAGACTATTCCAACTGCAATTGGGGTGATCTAATGTATTCAAATCCTCATATTCGCTTTGTTTAAATGCAGGTTGTACAGATCGTTCTCTGGTATTTTGGACTCTGGGCTGCTCACAATACATATGCTGAGATCGCCTCACGGCTCAAGAAGTTTCATGAAAAAATTTAATATCGGGACTGTTAGATTTGGAAACAAAATTAAACAAAAAATAAACCCAAAAAACACCCAAAAAAACAGATCATTTTGGTGCAATTATAGGTTATGGAGATTATGTTATTAGCGACAGTGTAATCTCTAGGGTATATTATGTTGAAGGACTTTGACACAACCTTTTCTCTGTCGATCAATTTTGTGATTTTAATCTTGAAGCTGCCTTCAAGTATAAGCATACGTGTTTCGTCAGGAGACTTAATGGGTGTCGTCCCTTATTAAAGGAATCGTGGCACAAATTTATACACCATTTCTGCTGAAGACATGATGAGGTCCTCTCCCATTTGCTTACTGTCTAAAGCCTTAAAGAACAAGTCCTGGTTATGGCATCGCCGTTGAATCACTTAAACTTTGGTACTTTAAATGATCTTCCTAGTAAAGATCTTGTTAGAGGCTTACCTCGGTTGAAGTTAACAAAGATTCATCTATGTTCCGCATGCCTAACTTTAGAAAGAGCAGGAAATCTACCTATAAACCCAAAGACGCTCGCGCTCTCACCTCACACTCGCGCTCGCGCGAAGTTCTACACACCCTTCACATGGATTTATGCGGTCCGCTGAGAGTGCAGAGTATTAATGGGGAGAAACACATTCTAGTAATAGTCGATGATTACTCCAGGTTTACATGGGTGAAGTTTTTTAGATCCAAGGACGAGACTTCCGCTTTTGTAATCAACCTGTTAAAACAACTTCAAGTTGGTTTTTCTAACAAAAACTGTCAAGGTTGTGCGGACTGATATCTGGCACCGATTTGTTAATAAAGATTAACTGATCATTATTGAAAGCGTTGGCATTACCATATGCGAAGACTGTTCGAGAACTTTCTTAGTAAAATGGATTGTCGATCGAAGGAACCGCCACTCCTTGTGACAGCATGCAAGGACTATGCTGATCTTCTTTAAGGCTCCATTATTTCTTTGGGCAAAAGTTGTGGCTAGTGCCTGTTACACCCAAAACCGATCCTTCATACATACTCTTCACGATAAAACCCCATATAAACTTGTACATGACAAGAAACCGGATCTTTTGTTTCTTCGTATCTTTGTGGCTCTTTGCTACCCAACAAATGACAATGAAGATCTTGGTAAATTGAAAGCTAAAGCAGACATAGGGTTCTTTTTCGGTTACACACCAAACAGGAAGGGTTACCTAATCTACAACAAACGAACTTGACAAATCATGGAAACTATTCACGTTACATTCGATGAGCTAACTGGGCAAACGGCTCCTGTTCTCTCCAGTCCAAGACCTGCTCCTAACCTTTTGATGCCTGGACCTATAAGTTCAGGGCTCGTACCTAATCCTTCTCCTGCTATACCTTATGTACCCCCTACCACTAATGAATTGGAGACTTTGTTCCAGCCGATGTTTGATGAATATTCAAGGAGAAAATAAAGAAGAAGTCTAGTATTGATCACCGCACGCAGGAAATAACCCACGGGCAATATCATACTAGACTGGGGGGACTTGATAACGTATAATGGGTATGCCAAGCCTCTGGGCTTGGGCCACATTATCACTTGGGCTTCTTGGCTAAACTTATCAATAACAGGCCATGGTAAAGCCCAATCTCGCGTGGGCTTCGGCCCCGAACCTAGCGATCCGTCCGCGGATCCACTTGTAGACGATCCGTCCGCGGATCCACCTATAAGACGATCCGTCCGCAAAACATCTGCGTCCGTTCAACACGATTGTCGCGGACCCTTGCCCGAAAAGGGACCCACTCCGGCCACTACTAAAGTAACCAAAATACTAGGAAACCCTAGTACTAGACACCTATAAATAGGGGCCAAAAGGTATACAATTATTCTTATTCTATCTGACACATACTCTGACAATGAAAAACTTCCAATCAGCGGTTACTGAAGACTGTTAGTTTCAAGAAATGCAGGATGAAATCCATGAATTTGATCGACTGGATGTATGGGAACTAGTGCCTCCTCCGGACTGTGCCAAAATTATTGCTCTCAAGTGGATCTATAAGGTGAAGCTCGACGAGTATGGTGATGTGTTGAAAAACAAGGCACGTAGAGTAGCAAAAGGATTTCGTCAAGAGGAAGGTCTTGACTTTGAGGAATCCTTCGCCCCTGTTTCCAGGCTTGAAGCTATCAGAATCTTCCTTGCCAATGCTGCCAGCAAAAACATGACGGTTTATCAAATGGACGTAAAGACTGCCTTTTTAAATGACAAGCTTAAAGAAGAAGTATATGTCAGCCAACCTGAAGGCTTTATTGATCCAGATCGTCCAAATCACATCTACCATATGAATAAAGCACTTTACGGCTTAAAGCAGGCACCAAGGGCATGGTATGACACTTTGTCGAAGTTTTTCCTTGCTCAAGGATTCTCCAAGGGTGTAGTCGATCCAACATTATTCATTTGGAAAACAGGCAATCACACTCTTCATGTTCAAATATATGTTGATGATATCATATTTGCCTCGACTGATCCTCGAGTTTGTGATCGTTTTTCTAATGAAATGAGCTCTAAATTTCAAATGTCGATGATAGGTCAAATATGCTTTTTCTTAGGTTTGCAAATTTCTCAGAATCCCAGAGGCATTTTCATAAATCAATCTAAATATGCTAAATAGATTTTAAAGAAATTTGATCTTCATAACAGTGACCCTGTTGACACTCCCATGGTGGAGTGGACAAAACTGGATGAGGACCTCTCAGGCATCCCTGTTGACCAGACTCGATATCGGGGTATGGTTGGATGCCTGATGTATCCCACAGCCAGTAGACCTGACCTGGTATTTGCTGTGTGCTAGATATCAATCTAAGCCCACTAAAAAGCACCTGGAAGCAGTTAAGCGGATCTTTCAGTATATTCAAGGAACCATCAACATTGGGCTTTGGTATCCGAAAGACACCGCCATGGCACTAACAGCATATGCAGATGCAGATCATGCAGGTTGTCAAGACACTCGAAGAAGCACATCTGGCAGTGCTTAGTTACTTGGTGATAAGTTAGTAAGCTGGTCATCAAAGATGCAAATTAGCACGTCCATCTCTTCAACAGAGGCTGAATACATAGCTATGTCTGGATGTTGTGCCCAAATCCTATGGATGAGGTCTTAATTGTCCGATTATAGCTTTGCATATAATCACGTCCATTTGTATTATGACAACAAGAGTGCCATTGCCCTCTACTGCAACAACGTCCAGCACTCCAGGGCTAAACACATCGACATCAGACATCATTTCATTAGAGAACAAGTAGATAAGGGAGTGGTTGAGTTATATTTTGTGAGGACAGAGTATCAACTGGCGGATATATTCACTAAGGCACTATCGAGAGAGAGATTTGAATTTATTCTCCCAAGGCTTGGCATGAAGAGTATGAAGCAATAGACACTCAAATGTCTTCAGGATGATAAGGATGAGTAACGGATTTTCTTCAAGTATCCTATGTAAATATGTACATACTCAAACCAAAAAGCAAATACCAAAATATAAAACCAACAAAAACCATAAAAATCAGAAAATTGAAAATACCAAAAATAGTTTTTCAAGACATGTCTTCCGTTTATCGATAACATTTACGGACCTAGAAATGTCATTCAATAATGACACGTGCCTTTAAATGAAGCTCGAACGGAAGTTCAAACTTTTCAAAACATGTCTTTATGGCTTGCAGTTATTTCAGACTGTAACCCGGTTTTCAAATTACGGAAAGCATGTCGCCAAAAAGACGGCTGTTCCTAACAACGGGTGATTAAGTTCTCCCGGGCATGGATTACTTTATATCCATGCAACCTCGATCTAATGTACGCTTCAGTGCATTATTTCTTGATCAAGAAGAGAAGTCTTCTTTTTATCCAAATAATTTTCCGTCTATGATTCTTCAGAAAATTAGTTGTGTTTCAAATGGTGGAAATGTATTGTTTGAAAATCAATCGAACTTGAATTTCTCAAAATTTGACACTCAATCAACGACTACAACTCTTTGAATAGAAAACGGGTCATTGATTGAGGGGGAGAGTATTTTTTTTTTCTTTTCAAATTTATAACATCTAACGGGCATTGTCTACACATCGTATAAATAATTGAGAAAGGTTTTGTATCTAACGGGGCTACATTTTGAGGGGGAGTTAACTCAAAAGGCTAAAGTTGTCATTTATGTGCAAATATGGGGTCTTATGTGTAAATTACTAGTTGATTCCTAGATTTTAAAACCTTAAGGACCAATTGTGCCATTTATGCAATTTAATTAAACCCTTAGTATCTCTTACAACCTAAATGGAAATGAAAGGAGCAAGTGAGGGACCATTTTTGCCATAAGCTGAATCTTGTACTTTGGTATAAATGACCCTTGCGTGTTGACTTGGTCAAAACACCAGTCAAACCATCTCACCTTTTCTCTCAACCCAAAACGCAACATCTTTTGCGATTTGCTTGATTTGTGGCCAACTATGTGTTTTCGTGATTAGGTAATGATTAGTTATTGATCTATATCATTCGTATAATCTTTATCTATATAATCGTGGCTTAAATCTTATTAAATCTCTATTATGTAGATTTTTGTGCTTTTTCCATCCACTCAATTCTTGGTTAGTCGTTTCATTTAACTTTTTGAGTGCTGGGTTAGCTTTAGATAACTCACATGATGCTCAGTTGATGCCTTAATTGTTTCCCCAATAGCTAAGTTAAGGACTGTGTGAGTTTCGAATAAAGTTTGACTTTTTGAGATAAAAACATGGATGTATGATGTTTGTAATGGGCGTTTGTTGTTGTTAAATCGGTTAGTGAGTATCATATAATGTTTATCATGATCTAGTTTTACCTAGGATGCCTTGGTTTTGAAGTTGAAATCTGCAAATAAGATGTGTTCTTGATTGCGTTTTGATAGATGTTCTTGGTTGTGTTTTGGTGAATGTTCTTGTCTGCGTTTTGCCTAGTTAGTGATGGTTGCATTTGGCTATGTAAATATGAGTTGCGATTTGAATATTAAATGTTCAACAGGTCAAAACGCAAGTCATTGCATTTTGCTATGAAGACCTTTAAAAATATTAAAATATCAAAACCCTCATTTGAAAAAAATTCAAATGATTGCGTTTTGCCTATTTTGAATATTATATTGCCTGCGTTTTGCCTGTTGCGGTTTGCTTCTTGCGATTTGGATAGATTATGTTTTGCTTGACTGCGTTTTGATTATTTTGTATATCATATTCATTGCGTTTTGATTGACTGCGTTGTGTGTATTTCTTAGAAAATATACATTGCGTTTTGTGTGATTGCGTTTTGCTAACCAAATGCGTTTTGTGCCATTGCGTTTTACCTAGTATGCTTTAACCCCTGCGTTTTGTCTTGTATCGCTTGACAATTGCGATTAGGTCATTCTTTTTTGGTCATTGCATTTTGTCTTCTCTTCCATGAGTTAACTTTCGTTGACTCAAGAGTTGACAACATCTGTTGATCTCTACTATAATATGATCTAAGTGTCCTCTTCCTGGATCTAATCCATAATTAATTAACTCCTAAGCATCTGCTCACATCTAACATCTCCTTTTCTGTATATACGTCTTTCTATGAATGTGACTGTGCAGATATAATGGCTGATGTTAATGCTCCTGTTAAACAAGCACCTGCTATGGCACCACCCACTCGTACTGATGATCAAATCCTGCCTCGCATTAGATGGGTGCCTGTAGGAAAAAGCAACTGCTATTTAGACGTTGAAAGGTTGCAAAGGAATCCAATCTATAAGATTACGGTGGACATTCTGAAGAACACCAACTTCTTCAGAGCTTTCATTGCTTCCTCGACAATTCTATCAATCTATATTCAGCAATTTTAGGACACTGTTCGATATGACAAAATCGCTGGGTGTTATAGGTGTCAACTAGATGAGCAATGGTTCGATCTCACCAAAGACACACTCAGAGACGCACTTCAGATCACACCAGTCGACACCAACAATCCATTTTCTTCACCTTTAACTCCTAATGCTCTTATCAAATTTGTCAACGATCTGGGTTACCCGAAAGTTGTTAGAACCTTATCTGATGTCGTGACTAATGACATGTTTCAACCATGGAGAGCACTCACAACAATCATTAATTTGTGTCTTACGGGAAAGACTTCAGGGTTTGAAAGACCAAGGGCTCTAGTGTTGCAGATTCTTTGGGGCGTCATCAATCGAGCCCATATCGATTATGCAGAAAGGATGTGGGAAGAATTCACCCAATCCATCCACACATTCATCAAAGACAAAAAGAATCTAGCACAACATACTTAGGGAAAGAATTAAGCCACCCTTATTGTGATCCCGAGTGTTAGGTTCACCAAGCTGATCATCTATTACTTACAAAGCAAGCACAAGTTTCACCCGAGACTAGGTTCTCCACTTCATTTGCCTAATAAAGAGCCTGTTCTTGGATATCTCAAGTTTAGCGCTAAGGGAACCAAACGAGAAGTCTTTGGGATGCCTATTTCGAATGATCTTATCACTGATGACATTCGAGGTGAACAATACTACAATGCTTACATGGAGAAAGTAGCTAAGCATCAAAGATATCTTGCTGGTGAAGAAGTTAGTGATCTTGACTCTCTTGCACCTAAACATGCTAAGGCTACCAAACCCAAAGCAGCCAATCAATCAAAGCCCTTAGCACCTAAAGCAGCACCAATCACAAAACCTGCAACCGCCAAGGCCTCCAAGTCTCAATAACCTAAACTTGCACATGCCAAGCCTCAGGAGAAGAAATGAAAGCTGGTTACGAGACATCTGAGGCACCATCTCCAGCCAAATGATCTAAAGCTGGTAAGGTGACAAAGAAGCGAAATCCAAAGAGATCCTTACAGCTGATTGATGAAGTTGTTGATGAAGGTGTTCCAGATAAGGAACCGTTGTATGGTGATGAAGAGGCTGATACGCAAAGGGCAATTGAAGAAAGCTTAAAGGAAGTCCATGGTGCGCATCGGGGTCCACTTCCTCCTGTAGTGTTCAGGGAACCCGACTCTGGGAAATTTCAACCACTTCCAGAGGTTCAAGGTAAGGGGAAAGAGAAAGTCAGGGTTGAACAAGCTGCGCAAGTTTTACTCAACCTTCAGACTCTAAAGAAAAAGAGCCCTGCAGATCAGTACATCTTTCAGAGGCGTACTTCTACACAAACTGAACCCTCAGGTCATGATGAATCTTCTTCATTGTATGCGGAACTTGGTCTGACTGATAGTGAGACGGAATCCGATGAGGAAGTGCTTCCTGTGATCCAAAGTGGAGCTCAAGATGAAGGCCAGGCTGGACCAAACCCTGGTATACAAGATGAAGGCCAGGCTGGATCAAACCCTGGTGATGCTGCAGTGTCTCAACATCAATCAAGTCATGTTGTTCATGCTGGACCAAACCTTGAACACATGGACTTTGAGGTCACTGATACTTCAATTCAACAAAACCCTGAGCAAATAGATGAAGAGTTCACTACAACGGCTTACCCAAATGTTCAGGAGAATCTTAAACTCCCAACTGAAGATCAAGTAAGACTTGAAGAACCTGCAAACTCCACTGGAACCCTGTCTTCTCTACAACATCTTGATAATGAACTCAGCTTCGTCGATCAGTTCCTTGTGGAGAAGTCACAGGAAGACGAACCCGAGAAAACCAATACTGAATCAGATTTTCAGTCAATGGTCACCGTTCCCATTCATCAGGACACCTCTTTTGTCCCTCTAATGACCACCCCGGTTATTGATCTCACAGTCTCTCAACCAGTCTCCATAACGATTCAAGCACCACTACCAACATTGGTATGCGTTTAATTACACATACTGTTTTCCATTAAAACCGGACTTAAATGACCAAAAACGTACCCAAAAATACTTTGTATTTGTATGTTTTCATATATATTGTGCAGGAAATGGATATCCGACAAAAGGACGAAAAACGGAGCCAAAAATGACAAAACCAAGCACGGAATGGAAACGCGTGAAAAGACAAAGTCAAATCGAAGCCAAAGACCAAAAAGTCAAAGCCAAAGTCAACAAAAGTCAACCAAATGGTCAACTCCGAAAAGTCAAAGTCAAGACCGATGCCGAAAATGAAGAAACACTTA
The DNA here is from genome assembly GCA_026074375.1 of Tanacetum coccineum. Taxonomy (NCBI): domain Eukaryota; kingdom Viridiplantae; phylum Streptophyta; class Magnoliopsida; order Asterales; family Asteraceae; genus Tanacetum; species Tanacetum coccineum. The sequence continues at coordinate 55,118 of BQNB010030078.1, forward strand.
ATGGGCCCACCCGAACCCATCTAATGGGCCGGATCAGCCCATTAGTGTTATTATGAAGACTTAATAGCCCAAGCTTAAATAAAAGGC
>BQNB010030079.1:0-55204 GCA_026074375.1 Tanacetum coccineum
AGTATGCCTACCAGCATGAACACGGAACCATCAGCATACGCCATAGCTACCAGCAGAAACAAAGCATTCAGCAGACATGATAACAACCAGCAGAATCATAGATCTACCAGCAGAAACCAGTCCTTGGTCAGTAAAACAGCAACATTATCATCAGTGTAAATCTTCAGCACCTGTATCAAGTTCTTCTCATTGGCATCTCTTATAAAGTAATGCCTAATCTCAATATGCTTGGCACAGCAGCTAGCAGCAGCAACATACTCGGCTTCTGTAGAAGAAGTAGCCACAATAGTCTGCTTCTTGCACTACCATGAAATTAACCGTCTGCCCAGAAATTGACATCCACCTGTAGTGGATTTCCGGTCACCATGAGAACCAGCATAATCACTGTCACTTTATGCTGATATCACAAATTTGTTAGATTATACGCCCTCTTGTTTGTTAGATTATACGCCCGATAGGCCTTGCTATTAGAAGCATAACCAACAAGATAACCTTCATCAGCTTTACCCTCAAATTTTCCCAAATAGTCACTTGTATTGAGGATAGTTACTTGACACCCAAAAGGTTTAAGATGACCTATCTGAGGAACCTTCCCAGATATCAATTCATAAGGTGTTTTATTATGGGGATTAGTAATAGACACCCTGATTAAAACATAGCGAGCCTCAGTCCAAAACATGGTAGGTAATTTAGAGTCAGCCAACATGGTTCTAGCAGCCTCTATAAGAGTCCTATTTTTCCTCTCAGCAACCCCATTCTGTTGTGGGGTTCTGGGATTACTATAGTCCCTCTTAATTCCCTTTTCCCCACAGAGTTCTATTAGTTTTGCATTTTTGAACTCTGTCCCATTATCACACCTTATTCCTTTAACCTTTTTATTTAGCTGGTTTTCTATTAAGGCAATAAATTCTTTAAGGACATAAAATGTTTCATCCTTAGTACCCAAATAGAACGTCCAAGTAAACCTGCTAAAGTCATCAGTAACCACCAAGGAGTAGTATTTCTGGTCAATACTTCTGATTTTGTGAGACCAAAAAGGTCCATATGTAGCAATTGCAATTGCAGAGTTTCAGTAATAAGTCTCACAGCAGAAATATGCTTGTAAGAAGCCTTATGTTGCTTTCCTTTGTTGCAGGCAACACAGTTGTGTTCATTGGTAAACACCTTGAGAGGTAACCCATCAACCAGACCTTCCTTAGCTAACTTGTTGATTGTTTTGAAGTTCACATGAGCCATCCTTCTGTGCCATCTGGTGGATTCATCCAAGGATGCTTTTGCTACTAAACAAGTGACCTTTTGTTCTGGTTGCAGGTCTGAGATGTGGAATGTGTAGAGATCATGTTCCCTAGGAATTCTGAGTACCACCTGACTTGCATCAGGCAATTGGAATTCTTCTGAAAGCACCAAACAATCAGTGTCTGTGAAGAGAACTTTGTTCTTTTTATCACAAATTTGTGATACAGAGAACAAGTTAAAGTGCTGCAGCTCTTCAACATAGTAGACATTTTCAAAGTCAAGCTTTGAAGTCCTTATGGTGCCTTTTCCTGATATTCTACCATCTCCACCTCCAAATTTGACAATGCCTCCCTTGATCTGCACAAAATCATCAAGCTTTTCCTTGTTTCCTGTCATACTTCTTGAGCAACCACTGTCAACTATACCTATGTCATTATCTGTACTAGGATCACCCTACAAATCATACAACAACAACATTAGTACACTTGAGAGACCCAAGCCAATTCTGACTTGAGCCTGCCTTGTGGATCATTAATTGTGAAACCATGTAGATTGATGAGATCCACCATTACTCTTGGACCCCAAAAAATGTGGCCTTTTATTCCTCCAAGAGTAACCTGCTGAGGTCTTAACAGCAGTACCCCATCGTCCCGCATTCATATACATAGGGTCATATAATTCAGGCCAATTCATATTATTAAAATATACAGATGATGGTCTGAAATAGGGTCTAGCAGCAGGATTAAGCCAACCAGCAGAAACTAATCTATCAGCAGAAACAGGTGCTGGTCTTTTAGACCAACCAGCAGGATTTGGTCTACCAGCAGAATTGACTGCTGGTCTGTTTCTACTAGCAGCAGGATCAGATCCACCAGCAGCAACTGATGCTGGCGAATTCCTACTACCAGCAGGATTTGGTCTACCAGCAGAATTGACTGCTGCTTTAGATTTACAAGGGACAGAATCTACACAATTATAAAAGTCACAATCTTTAATCAAATGCAATTTACTACCACAAACAAAACATTTCTTAACACGCACAGAATTGTTTTTACACACATTCCTATTGTTCATTCCACTTTTATTACAAAAGATCCTAGGAGATTTTACATTCTCCAAACAAGAAAAACTAGGACTGCCAGCAGTGGAATTTGGGTCTTCAACATCAGACTCTGGCAAAGTCTTGATATCAACAGCAGGTGGGAAGTCTTTGGTCTTGGTCTTGAGGCTTGAATCACAGGATGCATAGGTCTCTGAGTCTGAAGACTTGTCACTGTTATCACAAGAGACAAAGTCATTAGATTCTGAAAGAGTTTCAGAAGTTTTATTATCAGACTTTGACCCATAACTTACCTGTGTTTCCTCTATGTCAGACTTGTATGGGGTGGGCATATAAGTTCCAGTGATGGAGGGAGGAACTGCATGCATCTCCCCAGCCTTGACAAACCATGAGTAAAGAGGTTTACCATGACAAACGTTGATAACGATGGAATTAACCTCCTTCTCAAGCAGGGTCTGAGTAAAAAGTGCACTAGGTGTGTGGACAAGTCAAACCACTTCACTACTCCAAATATCTCTCTCTTGAAATCCTAGACCTAACTCTTAGGTTCGTATGTAAGACATCGAGAGCTATCGAGTCAAATTTTTTAAGTTTCTTGGAAGATTCCTTCCATTTTTTTCACAATCTAGCTATTTTCCGCTGTCAAACTTAACTTCCCATTCTTTCTTTTCTTTTTTGTGCCTGAACAAGTAATTTTTCAGATAATCAGTGTGTTAGTGGTGGTTTTCCTAGAATAGCAGATAAAACCCTAATCTTTTCTTCTAATTGCAAATCTGAGTATTAATGAATACCAATCTTTTTGTGATTCTAATGTTTTAAAAAAAACAAAACCGCAATGCAGATAATGCCTGAAACTTAAATGTAGACAATCATTATACAATCTATCAAGATGTATTATTCATATGATAAAGATCATTATCTTAGAATCCCACAACCAATGGGACAATTTTGGTAACCTTGAGGAGAAATCCCCCATCATAGCGAAACTCCAGGCAGCAACATCTAGACGCATCAATCACTTTCCATCATAAGCCAAGCCATCATACCATATCTACCATCTCAAACTGCACCAAGTCGTATTTTCTTTTCTTTCTAGCTAATGCGATTTTCTGTCTGCAGATTCTGACCAATTTACCAATGGAATCTACACGCAGAACAAAGCTCGGTTGTGGTTCGTCGCTCTTAACTTCTGTGACCTTATCTCTCAGCAAGTACCTAGCCCTTATCATACAACTGTCTGTTCAAAATTAACACTAAGCCAAAGACATCCCTAGCAAAAATGTCCCAATTGAAGACATTTGTAAACATCTAACTTTTCTTGCTGTCACACATCTGGCAGCTTCGATTGTTTAGTTCATCTTTCGACCTGGGCCTTCTTCTCAACAAAGACCTGTTACATACCTCAAAGAGAAGCATAAAGCCTTTGCCACTTTAAGTCCATCTCTTCCAGTCTCCCAACTGATCAAACAACCTGGTCGATACACACCCACACATAATCATATCTTGATCATGTCATCTCTCAGCAACAAAAGAGTGCAGAACACAATCCATTACTTATCAGAACGGACCAGGAGTCTAGAACTGATGGAACAATACTTGCGATCAGGATAAGTAGGCTATTGAGCCAGAAACAAGCATTCCAATGAAAGCAGAATGAGTGGGAGCATCAGGAACTTTCACGAGACCAAACTATGACCAATCTTCTGACATCAAGTTCAAGTGACGCTATTTTTGTCTATACAGGTCCATCAAAACTTATTGACTTCAAGGCCACCTGCGGTGTGTTATTTAATGTCCAAGCAACTTGCGACCGGGCACTGAGAAAGGGAAGGGGCTCTTAAAACTTCAGGTTTTAATGTCATCGCTTGTCCTGGTGGCCTTTGTTTTTTGCCTCTGCACTTGATTCATCTGAAAACTCAGAATCTTCTAAATCTGTCATAACCCTTATGTAGGGGAAGGGTCCTTCTTCTTCTGTCCACAGAGAATTCTGCAAACGCAATGCTGTTTTAACGCATAATCGTCTTCAATCTTCTTTGATTCTTCAATTCCCCTCCTGTCCCTATTCCCATTCCGCTCCTTTTCTCTCTCCCGGTTCCTTCCCCCAGTATTTCCCACCCGCACTTTCTTCCATATTCCCATTCTCCCTCTCTTCATTCTCACCCTTTTTTTGCTTCAAGATTCCTTCCCCCCACCTCCCCCCCCTTCCCCATATCTCGCTCCCCTCTCCCATTCTCCTGATTCCCCTTTTTCCCCATTCCCCCAAACCTAGCCTTTACTCGTAGCCATCCACAGAATATCCCTTGGCAAATACATCATCTAATGATGAAAGAAACGGTAATCGGAGCATATGATTCTCGAGGTAGAGCTGAACAACAAGGTTCGTCACCTTATTTTCCCATTCGGTACGTAACATGTACATATCCAAGAGAAACAGGATGATGAACCATTTGTTATTTCCTTTTGCATCTTTTCCCCAAACCTCTTTGGGCTGTTCCCCTGCTGAACAATCTTCCAAAGATTAATATCTAGCATTTTGTATCCATAACTCTGGGGAACTGTTGACTGGTTACTAGTACTAGCACTCCATCTTCATATTGCGAGCCCATATCTCATATTTTCCTTCTCAAGATAAGGAAATTTATGCATTGTTAGCAAGATAGTGGGCTAGTGGCTGTTTATAACTGTTGAAACTGTTGTTGACTGGGACATTAATAAGGATACTATTGCTTGGACCCAGTCGTTGGTTTGTGCAGGATGATTAGATTGAGTGTGAACTAATACAGCAGGTTGTGAGAAAGTGCATATCTGAGTGAAGAATGTATGCAGTTGGTTGTTAATGGGGTTCACAGCTGCATGAAGGTATTCATCTTGAGTTAAATTGAGAGGTGAAGCAGATGATTAGGCAATGATGGTAATCATCTTCCTTGAGATGACTGAAATGCGGAAGACAGATGAATTAGTGATAGTGAAACGAATAAAAGGGTTGACTATGAGTAGGTAAAATGTAGGCATGGGTTCTGTGTGGTTCAGACTAATTTAAAGATAAAGATGAAAACAAGGTTGTTATGTGGTACAATATGGAAAACGTAAATTTTCTTTCTTTTAAATCAAGTTGAGGCTCTCGTCCATCCTCAATAGGCTCTTGATACGTACTTGTAAGATCTAGTAACTAATGATAGATCTTCTAGCCTTATTGAGAATGTATAGTACATATAAGTAATCACAGCAAGACATACATACGTGATTAAGACAGTCTAAAACATTCCTATACAAAATGTTTAGGAGTGACACAGAGCGGAAACACAAACACACACACAATGTCAATAAAGAAAACAATATGAATAACGATCCTTCTATTGGATCCTCTTACGTCTATCTCTCTCCAGCCGCACAACACTTTCTAACATTTAACATTGAAAATCAAAAAAGTTAGTTTGTTGTGTTTTTTTTTTTTTTATTTTGTTTTTGGTGCAAAAATCGGATAGCTCAAGGGCCCTTGAATGCTAAAGGTTTCTTCATTGAGGAATATGAGAAGAAACCTCTAAACCACCCTAAATTATACAACAAGAAAACTAAAATCCTCGTAGATAGATAACAGTCAAATATCAATCATCACTAAGACAGAACCTGCCTGTCCTAATTTAATATCTCCTCATTTCCTAAATTAATGAGAACAATTGGCGCAGCGATAAAAATAATTACCTGTAATTTCCTGCAACAATTACAATTAATTAACGTCTATAAAATATCAATCAGCGAGAATTCTATCACTGTCTAAAAGACCTAGTCCAGCAGAGTGAACAAACATGACCAGACAGGAAAACATAATCAGAACACAGGAATGCAATTTTAGAAGCTGACCAATCTCTCGGAAAGAAACGACTTTAGGCTATCGCAGACAATCGGCACACACAAGCCTAGATCAACGAATATGTCGAACGCCCAGCGATAAAACGGGACCCTTAGGGAAGTTCGTTGTCGATTGTAATTTTGCGTTTTTTCCCAACAATATGAATAACGATAATCATCTAGATAGACTTTCTAAGTCCTTATGAGAATGATTAGTAACCTTATTGTAATAACACACTGTACAGTCCACACTATAAATAACGTGAGAGACTCTAATCAAATGTTTAGTGCGGAAACTAAACAATTCAATAAAGAAGAACAATTTATTTGAGTATAGAACGATCCTCTATGATCTCTCTATTGATAATAAATTGATTTTGTTTTTTATGTTTTGCAATCGTGCTGAAACCCTAATGCTAAAGGTTTAGCTTTATATATAAGAAACCCAAATTAGTCAATCAAGAAAACTAAAATCTCGTAAGAGATACACATCAATATCAATCACTTCCTAATGTAACTCATCCAAATAATGAGACAATACTAAAATATAACTGTAATTCCTCATTAACATTAATTACGTCTATAAATAACAATCATCAGATTCTATCACTGACAGCAAGGAAACGAGAACACATTGGACCATCAAACATAATTAGCAGGAATGCTACTTGAAACTGTCAGCAGAAACGACTTAGTGCTATCAGCAGAAACGAATATGTCTAACAGCAGAAACCGACACTTTAAATCGTTATTGTAATTTGTTCAACAATCAGTTTGTGTATACCATGAACATGACAAGAATCAATGAACCGTGCAACTTCATTTTCCCTCCTGAACAACAGACACAACAAACACAGGCTCACAACATGACATACGAAACGTATATTTTAAAACTACCAAAGTCTACATGTTTACATATTAGCGTTTCAGATAAGATTAAACAACAACATGTTTTCATGTAGCCTTAAATAGACATGATACCCATAAATGATTGAATGAATGATTCATAATTTGAACGCAGGAATTTATGTTATCCACAAAACTTCCAAGGAGGTGGTCTCGCCCATCGTAAACTACACTTATGCACCTAAAGCGTTAGTAAAGCTTAATTCCTTCCCTTTTTTCAACTCTTCTTGCTTAAAGTTTCAAATGTATGTTCATAAATTTTACACCGCAATTATGTTTTCTATCTCAAAAAACTTGCAAGAGTCCCGCCATCGAACACACACACACCGTCCCTAAAGCGTTCAGACCTTTGGCGTGATGTAAGATGAAGTGTAATATCAGGGCATTCACAAAAAAGTGTTGCGCACAACAATACAGTAAGTGTTTCATACAGTCATAAATGAATTTATCCGATTAAAACATTTTCAAAAAAATGTATCTCTGCCCAGGAAACACAATATCGGGCGTGCTTTTGATCTTAATGTACGATTCTCTAAGTTGTCTAAAATATTACATCCATCTTTTGCAGACATCATATTTGCGAGACCATAAAGGAGAATATGAGCATTGAGATCCTTCCAAAATGGAAACAATGATGGGATACATGGAACATTCGAGGTTTCATCATACTAAGTGATTTCATTAGCAAATAATTTTTAATTATTTTGCTTTCTTCAGAAAAAAAATCAAACAAGTTAATTACTGGATACTATGAGGTCTGCGTACTTGCTAGCTGAATTGGGCATTGGCTTCGCCCTTGGTCTTATTTGACAACAGTGAGATTTGGAGTTCTGTGATTGAAACACTATGGAAGTCAAAGAATCGTTATTCTTTGTGGGCATCATTTCTTTTGGTGCATCTTGTGTCCGACACCATTTTGCATTGGAGAGATAAAGAGTTGTGGCTCCTCCATCTCCTTGTCGTTTATATTACAATGTGTAGTCTTCCACGTATGTGTTTCATTCAGTCGCTACCATGGCGATAACGAGTTATGGATTGCCAACAATCTGAAGTTCATAACATGAATCAAGAGGTATATGCGAAAGGACGACATCATTTTATCTTGCAAGTTTCTGATAGATTCCAAAGATTCAATGAATTGGAGATTGGTGAGATTTAGGTGAGAACTATGTAACCTCATTCGTGTAATTAACGTATCACGGTAAAATTGAACATTCCCGCTAGAATCGTGAAGCTTCCAGGAAAGGTAAGATACAATCGCAAAACAACCAAAAAAGGGACTTGGATAGAAGATATGACGTAGTGTCAGTATGGTTATAGTTCCTTTTGAAACATTCAGAGGGATTGCATGCAGTTATATGTATCTTAGCCCAGAAGAACGATCTCAGAGCCGTCATTTCTTCTTGAACCCGCACAGCAATCGAGATGGTACAAGAGAGTTTGAGGTGGAGTTAAACTTCATACTATTATACATTCTTTACCAAGCTACCAGTAGTGTACATCGTTTTTTAGAGTTATTACCGTTGTTTCTCTTTGTGCGACAGTCTCCTTGGACAATTTATTTATTTCACGCTGCAAGAAAAAAGGCTAAGAAAATTTACTCCAAATAGATGTTTTGATTACATATGGTTTGCTCTATGGTGCATTGGCGTTAGAGATAATTGCTCTCATTAAGCTTTTGCTATCAAACTGGACTATCATTCATCTGTGGAAATCGCATATACTTTTTTGTAATCTATTTCCATTAAATATTTATAGATTCCTCGTTTAATTATTAACTACCGTGCTACAACACAATCAACATTAATTTGCGAAACTCAAAGAAAACATTAGATATGGAAATAAATCAAACTATTTCATTGTGGTTTTTTGTCAAAATAAAAGTTGCAATAACATGGACTAATACCAAACTACAAATAAAAGTAAGTTTGCAAGTGATTTTATGATGATTATTGCAATTCTTATTACACATTAGCTCCTAAGACATAACACTTAAATTGTACAACTCTTACATAACTTTAGTACAATTGATGTGAAGTTGAAACTATGAGAATTGTAACAAGAGTGTAACAATCAAAAGGCGAGTCTTTCCGGCGGCATATGAGTATTTATGGAACAGTAATGTGATGTATGTATCGGTACAGATGCAACTCATAATGTCCTGATAGAAAGTGGTTTAGTGATTACATTGGTAACTATCCTAATATTACGACACCAACCAAGCCTGCAACAACTACATAGAAACAAACACAACCTATTCCATTCCCCGCAAAATATCTCCAGCCCGTGTGCAACGCACGGGTATGCATGCCTCGTTATATTAATGATGAATTGTTTATCTTTATTAAAGACAATGATTTTATATTTTTGATTTTTCTTGTTTTTTATATATATATAATAATAAAAGGAAATAAAAAATATTTGTTGTGTATTTTAGTATTTTATAAAGAAAATAAATTCACAAGGAAGGATCTTCAAAGCACTAATTGTCAAACGTTGAAACGACAATCGTATACACTCCTCCCCGGCAGCGGCGCCAAAAATTGATATGATCCAAATACGTATATATAAAATAAATAATAATATAAATACGTAAGGATACTATCAATAATAGTAGATAAGTAAGTATTCCGTGAGGCTTTCAAAAGATTTCACTTTTATCCAAAGCAAAACCCTAAAAACCTACCCGGGTCGTGTCCCCAACGAGACGTGCAATGGAAAGTCGAGAGTCGGTTTGATATTTGATGTTTGAATATAACAAGGCTTTGAATGAGTTTTCTAACACTACGGGAAAAAGCAATTAAAAGGCAAGCTAAACTAAAAACTAAAGCAATTTAAGCTTGAAAACACGAAAAACGTGAACGAGATTCAATCCCGTTCGTTAAAAAATCAAAATCTAAAATTTTAACCCTACGAAAGCAATTCTAATTTTCCTAAGTCCTAAATGATAAAAGAAAATTTTCTCAAAAAGAATTATATTTTTTTGACTTTTTTATAATTTATTATGAATTAAAAATGATTTTAATGAAATTAAAAGATTGAAAATACTAAACTAATTATAAAAAATCTAAAAAAATTGCAAAAAGTAGCTTGAGTAGTGTTGGATCTATGAAAAATAAAATGGGTAACACGGCTTATCAAATAAGCTGTTAAATAAGCTAAAACAGCTTATAAGCTAAATGGGCTAAAAAGCCCTTAAATACAAACCACTTGGGACTTATAACGGAAAAGTCCCAAGGGCGCCGTGGTTTTGGAGGTGTGTGTGATGTTAAAGAAGACGTTTAGGGGGGGGGGGTGGGGGGGGGTTTTTGTTTTGCGAGGTAGAGTAGGTCATTAGTTCGAGCGCCTGCTCACCCTAGGCTTCCCCTTTCCCAACGTTTTTTACTTTTGAAACATTTTTCTTTACAAACTTAAACTTTAAGCTATAAATAACAATTTTTTAAAAAGACAACTTTTTAATTAAAACTAAAATAAGCCAATTAAAAGGGTGACAGTTTGCTTATTTTTACACTAGGACACTTTAGGGACTAACTGTTGCCTTTTTTAAACAAAATAAGCAATGAAAAAGAACAAATAAGCTGACACGGATAATACACTACACCTAATAAGCAGGACTTAACCTAAATTAAGCAACTCCAATAAGCCAAATAGCTCAAATAAGCAAATAAGCTTCTGCCCAAAACTGCTAACCCAACAACCCAAAAGGGGACTTTTGAGCTTATTTTTAAGCCACTAAATGGAACATTATGGAAAAATGACTTATACCACTGGAAAGCCTAAACAATAAGCTACTTAAATCACTAATTAAAAAGCATTTTGAAAAATAAATAAGCTAGGAAAAAGCTTGATGAAAAAGGCTGTTACACAGAATGAACATTTTTTGGTTTTCTTTAAAAGACAAAGTTGCTTATTGCAAGCCTAAAAATAAGCTAGTAAAAGAAGAAAAAAATGGAAGATAAGCACAAACAGATTAAGTCCATACTATCAATAACTTATGCTATGAAAATCATATTCTAAAAAGAACATTAACTTAACTAATTTTTAGATTAAAAAAATGACTTTTAAGACTTAAACTAGACTTGGCAGACTTCCATGAAAGACACAATACACATGGTACACTTAACCATTACTTTTCCTACTGCATTTAGGCTCTAAAAGAAGCATAAACAAAGCTTCAAAACAACTCTTTAGCAAAGATCAAATACAAACATTTTGAAATAGTTTCAAGAACTCAGATTTAAACAATGGATAGACAGAACCAAAAAACTTGACTTAAGACTTTAAAAACTACATTAAACTAACTTAAAGACTAAATTAAAGCTAAGTAAAATTGAATTCTTAAACCAAAGACAAATTTTACCTATTTTCACCCATTTTCAGACCTTGACCCAAACACCCCTTTAAAATTAGAAATCCTACTTATAAGCTTAGACATATTACAATAAGCCTTAAAATCTAAAGACAGTTTAAGGATAATGATATTTAAAGACAATTAAGCATAAATTTTTGAAATATAAGCACATTATAATAAGCTACTCTAATTGGCAAATATGACTAAAAATTGACAGAATTTAAGCAATCTCAAACTAATCACTTTTAAGCAAAAACTTAAGCATGTAAAACATTCAAATGGATATAATAAGCAATATTAAGCATAAATAAGCACACAATAAGCAGAGTTAAGCAGTTAATAAGCAAATGCAATGACTTGAAAATGTAGAAGTGGAACTTACAAATGCCCTTTGCACAAAACAAGGGTAATACAATCCTATTAAGCTCTAAATCCTACCCAGCTTTTAAATAAGCAAATCTAAGCACCCATAAGCTCTTCCTTGGTTAGCTTATCTTCCAAAAGCTCAAAACATTCTTCTTGATTCAAATGACATAGAAAACTCACAAAAGCTAATGGAAAAGCCTTTGGAAATAGAACATATTATAAAGGCTTATGAGAGCTTTTAGAAATGACATGTAAACAAAAATAAGCTTTAATGCCTAAAGATTAAAAGAGACAGAATTGTAAAAAAAACTTAAACACTGAAATTTCACATTAAATTGAAAACAGGTGACAAATACTTTTAAAGTAAATTGACAGAATTTAAAATGATATTAAAATTAAAATTTAAAATTAACCTATTCTTAAGTTACACTCCTTTGAAAATAAGCCTAAGTCTTTTATATAGACGAATTTGAGCAGCCCTTGTGTGCTTGTTGTGTTTTTGTTGTGAGAGGTCTCTTAGTCATCATCTCAGCCATTCAAAATCCTTTGGCACCAAGCAATATGATCTACACCCTTGATTTCTTTTCTTCAGATCTTTAACCAAAACATTTGTAAAAAGTCTAAATAAAAAGATGTATTTCCTTGTTGTCACTGATGACTTTAGTAGGTTTAGTTGGGTTTTCTTTTTGGCCTCTAAAGATGAGACTAGTGGAATCCTTAAAACTTTTATCACAGGCATAGAAAACCAAATAAATCATAGGGTTAAAATCATCAGATGTGACAATAAAACTGAGTTTAAAAATAGTGAAATGAATCAGTTCTCTTAGATGAAAGGAATCAAGAGAGAATTTAGTGTTGCTAGGACTCCACAACAAGATGGAGTAGCTGAAAGAAAGAATAGAACACTAATAGAGGCAGCTAGGACTATGCTAGCAGATTCACTATTACCTACTACATTTTAGGCTGAAGCAATTAATACTGCTTGCTATATTCAGAATAGAGTTTTAATAACAAAGCCTCATAACAAGACACCTTATGAACTTTTAATTGGTAGACCACCAAATTTAGACTTCGTGAGACCTTTTAGGTGTCCAGATACTATCTTGAATACTTTAGATCATCTAGGCAAGTTTGAAGGGAAGGCTGATGAGGGGTTCTTGGTTGGATACTCTGTAAATTGTAAGGCATTTAGGGTATTTAACACTAGAACCAGGAAAGTTAAAGAGAACCTGCATATTAAATTTTTAGAAAATAAATCTAATGTTGCAGGAAGTGGTCTAGAATGGCTCTTTGATATTGATTCACTGACAAAATCTATGAATTATGAGCTAGTTACTGCAGGAAATCAAACTAATGGTGATGCAGGTATAGAGACAAATGTTAATGCAGGACAAGATGGACAAAAGAAAGCATCTGATCATGAATACATACTGCTACCATTCATGCCTTATAATCTATCAAGTACTCAGAGCTCAGATGATAAGGATGTTGATGAGGGTCTAGGCAAAGGAGATGATGGTGTATATCAAGGAAGTGGAATTAATGATCAAGAAAGGACTAACAACAGTACTAAAGATGTTAATACTGTTGGGCCAAGTATTAATACTGCCAATGCAAATATTAATACTGGCAGTCCAAATATTAATAATGCTAGTCCTATTCCTAATGATCCGAATATGACAACTTTGGAAGACACTGGCATATTTGATGGTGCATATGATGATGAAGATGGGGGTGCAAAGGCTGACCTCAACAACTTAGAGACAACCATGCATGTCAGTCCTATTCCCACAACCAGAATTCACAAAGATCATCCACTTGAGCAAATAATTAGAGATTTACATTCAACTCCACTAACAAGAAGAATGTCACAACAAAATCTTGAAGAACTTGGTTTGGTGACTTTCATTAACTAGCAGAGAAGAACAAATCACAAAGATTATCAAAACTGCTTATTTGCTTGTTTTCTCTCTTAAAAAGAACCCAAAAAGGTGATTCAAGCTTTGACAGATCCAAACTGGATAGAAGCAATGCAAGAGGAGCTTCTGCAATTTAAACTTCAAAAGGTTTGGACTCTGGTGGATCTACCTAATGGCAAGAGGGTCATTGGAACTAAATGGGTCTTTAGAAACAAGAAAGATGAGAGAGGAATTGTAGTTAGAAATAAAGCAAGACTGGTTGCACAAGGTTACATCCAAGAAGAAGGAATTGATTATGATGAGGTTTTTGCTCCTATTGCTAGGATAGAAGCAATCAGGTTATTTTTTGCCTATGCATCATTTATGGGGTTTATTGTGTACCAGATGGATGTGAAAAGTGCCTTTTTATATGGTACTATTGAAGAGGAGGTGTATGTGTGCCAACCTCTAGGTTTTGAAGATCCACAGTTCCCTGATAAAGTCTATAAGGTAGAAAAAGCTTTATATGGTCTACATCAAGCTCCTAGAGCATGGTATGAGATCTTGTCTACCTACTTACTGGAAAATGGATTTAGAAAAGGCACTATAGATAAGACTTTGTTCATCAAGAAGAACAAAGGTGATATCCTGTTATTACAGGTGTATGTAGATGATATCAACTTTGGATCTACAAAGATGTCTTTATGTGTTGAGTTTGAGCAGATGATGCATAAGAGATTCCAGATGAGTTCTATGGGGGAGCTCACTTTCTTCTTAGGTTATAAGTAAAGTAGAAAGATAATGGAATCTTCATCAGCCAAGACAAGTATGTGGTTGATATATTGAATAAGATTGATTTTGTCATAATGAAGACAACAAGCACTCCAATTGAGACTAACAATGCATTACTCAAGGATGAAGAAGCTGAGGATGTGGATGTTTATTTATACAGATCCATGATTGGATCATTGATGTACTTGACAGCTTCTAGGCCTGACATAATGTTTGCTGTTTGTGCTTGTGCAAGGTTCCAAGTTACTCCTAAAGTCTCACATCTTCATTCTGTGAAAAGGATCTTTATATACTTGAAAGGTCAATCCAAATTGGGCCTTTGGTATCACAGGGATTCACCATTTGACTTGGAAGCTTTTTCTGATAGTGATTATGCTGGAGCTAGCCTTGACAAGAAATCCACAACAGAGGTTGTAGATTTCTTGGCAAAGGTTGATTTCATGGCAATGTATTAAAAGCAAACTATATTGCCTAACTCCACTATTGAGTAGAGTATTTTTGCCTACTTGCTGCAAATTGCCATGGAACAGGGTGTTGTGGATCCAAAATCAGATTGCTTGATTATGGGTTCAATTTATGAACACCAAGATTTACATTGATAATGAAAGCACCATTTGTATTGTGAAGAATCTAGTGTTTCATTCTAAAACCAAGCACATTGAAATAAGGCACCATTTCCTTAGAATGTGAAGAGGCTCATTAAAGTGATTAAGATACATACAGATCACAATGTTGTAGATCTTCTCACAAAGGCATTTGATATTAGCAGGTTTAACTTTCTGATTGCTAACATTGGATTACTTAATCTCTAAAGATGTGTTTGTTAGACTAACGATTAATATGGTTTGGAGATAGTATTAGAGATAAATTTGGAAATAAAACTGTTAGTTTGGTAAGGTAATGCTGCTAGTTTGAGATTTAGTACTGCTAGGCAAACATTTGTGATCTCTAATTATAATTATTACATAAAAGCTAGTTATACTTAAGACAGCTATTTAAACTATTAGTCAAAATTAATACTGTTAAACAGAAAAATACTTTGGATTTGTGAATTCCTTGGTTTTTGGACAAACATTGCAGGCTAAGCATAATGAGTACATGTATGAATGTCTTCACCTCTGGAAGTATTGATTGGCGGCGGCAGGTCTAATTATGTCACTATGTAGTCAAGAATGGATGAAAGGACATGTTGCATCAAACAAAAGTGTGTAAAGAGTCAAACACCTAGGCAAGGCAAAAGAGGTCAGGACGACTAATTAACTGCTCATTTTGTTGTCCCCCATTGTAAAGGTTAGTGATAAGGCTTCCCATAAGCGTTGGGTGACAGAATGGAAATGGCTACCATATTGCATCTAGCTTAGAAGCAAGCAGGATCAGTGGTAACATCAATAGGAAGGACCCAATCTATTAATACTTAATGAGCCCAAGTACCTTAGGGAATTGGTTTAGGTAGTGGTCATAGGTGCCAAGATACCATATTTAAGGGTGTAATCGCAAACTCTAGGTATTAGAGACTACATCAGAAATAGTCCCAATGACCCACCTCTCTAAATAGTTTACATACTTAGGAAGTGGATAGGAGTGCATAAACTAATGGAATTTGATGGAACATTGTAAAGAAATTAGTAAGATTACAAGAATTGAGAGAAATAAAAATATACAGAGTGATATAAGTTAGCAAAAGAAAATGAGAGATATAGTACGCTACAAAACAAGAAAGGATATCTTGTAGAAATCTAAATTTTATGATGGAAATGCTTGTTTGAAACAGGAGATAGAAGTATGATACTACTGCCAGGATAAACTTAATACTGAAAGTATTAAGTTATACGGGTTGAGCCAGCATATCATAATACTGCTAGTATAGTTAATACGGCTGGGATTAGAAGTTAAGTACTGTTTGGGCTAAACTTTAGTATTGTGGTTGACCGTTAGATATTGTTTGAGGCCATAAACAGAATTTCATTAATTAAAATAGCCGTTGAGATATTTCCGCCAACTACTTTGCTTATAGGTTTCCTTGATTTGGATAAATCTTGAACTTTCTTTATATATCAAGATTTCTTTCAAAGAATAATACTCATTTTTTATTTATCCAGTCTAATCACAAACCATAGTACTCTTTAATATCGTCAATTACATTTATCAAACAAACATACACTCTCCCGATCATAACCCAAAACCTACCAAATTTCTAAATTTACAATCGAATTTGGATTTCTGTGACAAACATAATATGGTCGCGTTCTTAAAGAAACCAGAGGGAAGTGCAGGACTTCATTAGATAGTGGATTTTCTCAATTCTACTCACATTAAGTATGCTCTCACTAAAAATCCAACCATCTATGTTTCACTCATCCTGATCATTTTGGCAAACATGCATCTTGCAAGCGACCTAATAAAATGGAGATATGGGAATAACACTACCACTGATGGGAGAGTTAAGCACGTTACTTAAGCAGTCTATAAGGATGCATCTCAAGTTAGAAGATTTTGATGGATATTACTTTACTAAATACTGAAATTATTGACAAACATTGCCTTATGGGGTATGTGTCCAATTCTGACAGATCTAATTTCAGACTAATCTTTTCAAAAGGACATTATTTATTCCTTAGTTGAGTTTTTTTATCCACGACCATCCTTTATTTGTTTTAGTGCTAAAGAAAACTACTCTTGTATCAATTTATAGCAACATAAGCCATTGCAATTATTGCTTGCCACAAACAAAATTTTTTAAATTTTCAAAATTGATTTTTGAATTGAATGGTGAAAAACACATTTGATAATACCAGTCTAAATTTTTAATGTATCCAATATTTATTACAAATCTTTTTGAAACAAAGCAACAAAAGACAGCTTCTAACCATCATAACAGAGTCTATATTGCTCCTTACTCTTACTTAAAAAGTTGTGGCAATATGAAAAGGATTTCTGAAGGTTTATAAGGGTTGGACATTGCTATGTTTCCAACAATGCTATGTTTTTAGGGCCCTAAATTTTTAGGGTAAATGATCAACAGATCCCAGTTGAGGTCCCATCATAGTAACAGACCCAAAAGAATTTTCATCAAAATGCATTAATCAATCTATTTTACTATGATCACAAATCTACGGGGAAATTTTTTGCTACTTGCATTGTCAACATCTCAGTAGGCAATGTAACTTACATAACTAAAGTAGACGAGCTCACGCAACCTATCTATGGTAATTCTATCTTCATATATGTCAAGCAAACATCATAATATGTCAATCTCACAATATCACATACATATCCCTTATTATAACGTCCATATTCCTATTAATGTACCAGTGTAAACGATAGTAATCAAAATGGGCTTTAAACCGTTATCGTATACCTCTAAACTCAAATTTCGTGAAGGGTTAATATCTAAAGTGAATGTATAAGCTACTAAAGCATATATACAAGTAATATAACATTTCATTTAAAATATAAACTCCTCTAAGTCAAGTACAAGTTTTCATAAGGCAACAAAGAATAATCATAAAGCAATGACAGTCTAAAATAGCCGTTTTAACCTTCGATTCATTCTAATGTTCTTCACCATCACTTATGAACAACTACTACACTCAATATACAATGTGTAAACCCTAATTAATTCTATACATAAACATTCCAACACCAGTTTACAACTTCAAAACCCTAATTCAAAACTCAGAAACCCTAAATCGAGCTAGTTTCTAAACCATAACCCTTTTCTTGATTTTTATCCATTATAAACCTAAACCAATACTCAAACAAGTTGTAATAACTTAATTTACAACATTCTCAATCATATACAATCATCATTTCATTATTTTACTTCAACTATATGCAAATTGAATCTAAAAGAAACCCTAATATGCCCTAAATGGAACTTTGACCCGTTTACCCCACTCATTTTCGCCCATTTTAAAACCCAAACCACCTATCAATACTTGTTATTAATCCTTAATAAAATCCTTACAAGCATTAATCCATAATTATTGATCAAATTTACATGAATTACAATCTTGAAAACCCTAAATAAGCCCTAAATGAACCCTGCAACCTAGTTTCTTTCATTTTGCCCATGTTTAACTAATGCTTTTTGCAAACATAAGCACCTCCATGACAAGCACACCACCATCCATATCAGCTTAACACACCTTCTACACCAAATATCTTCATCATTATAGTTTAAAAATTTGCACATGGTCTCTGTGTCTTCGTAGTTTAAGCCGCGACATCACAAGGAACCATCCAACACCACAAAAGCACTTTTCTAGCTCAAACAACACATCATATAGATTCTCCTCATCACCCTCTAGCCCTTACACATGTCCTCTCCTGGTCACATAACATACCTTAGCCTCCAAGCTCATTTCAACTATAAATAGGACCATAAACTCTTCATTTGAACTCATCCCCCACTTCCTCCTCTATAACCCATCATAGCAGAAATACTTTGCTCAATATGAATTCTAAGTGATCCTAAGAAGTCTCAATAACAGAAGTAAAGCAAAATAAATCAAGAAAAGAAACCCGGGAGTCGTTATTCTAGGCATACGAAGCTAAAAGTCCCGATTTCGACCCGTTTCTAAGCTATAAGCCCAAACCTAGGTTCTAGATATTCTACTTCTGCTCCTACACTCTTATAATGTTCATGATGATCCTTAAATAAACTCTTGTAAAGTTTCATAACTCAATTCATGCTCATTTTCTATTTTGTTCCAAAACCGAACACCCGAAACCCTAATTTTATGTTTTTGCTTAATCTATAAACTAAACTTGTAAAATATTGTTATAATCTATCCCAATAATCTTAAATAATATTAAAATAAGTGCTTTGATAAGTCATGAAAGAATGTGGAACATATAACTCGTGCGATTTCCGTTTAACTCCCAATTTTACACCCGTTTGCTTCCTAGCTTAACAAATCATTATTTTAAAACATGCGGTTGCGTTAAATCTTCAAATTTTAGTTATTATAACTATAAAATGTCTATTGAAATGTTAAAAAGAAAGCTGCATTTTAAATTTGGACATGTTTTGTAAATATTATATTACATGCAAGGGGTATATATCGTATACTTTTGGAAAACTAATAACTAGGAAGGACTGAATATGTCATTTTAATCAAAGTTATAACTATAGGGGGTCAATTATGTCACTTTTTTCAAAGTACAAGGTTTTATTGGTATATCTTTTAAAACCTTGAAGGACCAACCTCGAATAAAGTTGCAAACCCTCCGAGGTATATATTGCCACTTTTCAAACTCAAGGTCTAAAATGTAACATCCTGAAAAAGTATAAAAACATGTTTAAAAACCACACAAGACATAACTTTAATTAAACGCTTCTCGTGCTTAACTTTCCAGATATTTGATCAAAAGACGCTAAAAACCGATTATATCAATAATCACAATACTAGGGAGCTTCATATTAAAGGGTTTTCATTTGGGTATTACGGACTGACTGAGTTGTTGGGTTTTACGATATTAAAGTGCCCTAGCTCCTCCAACGTTTACTGAATGACTCTGATATGATGGCCCAACGGTGATACAATAATTCCAACCTTTCCAATCAAACTCATAATAGTATTTAGACTCTTGAAGCCAAATTCAGATTACAATCGTCCTAAGACTCAACAAATTTACTCAGGTTGCTTGACGTGCATTTTACATCATTTTTCTATATCAACCTTCCCCGGTTAAGATTGTGATAAGGTCGTCAGCTTTCATTTTGGAATATATATTACATCTACCTATCAGGTAAAGTTCATAACCTCTCCTTTATTCATTGACATGTTTTATAAACCCGCGAGGGGGATATATGCTTGCTACAAACTCTTTTACATACTCGTTTATCTTATAACAATGTGATTACTTTTCAAAGACTTAGTGAGAATCATAACCTCGCCTTTACTTATTTACAATGTTTTATAAACCCGTGAGGGGAATACATCTTGTTAACAACAAAACTCTTTTAACATACTCGACTTATCTTGATTAACAATGTGATTACTTTTCAAAGGCTTAATGAATTCATAACCCCATATTTCAATCTTTTGAATACTTTATAAACCTGTGATACGTGATATAAACCATGAATGCAAGTGTTTTCTAAATGTATGCTATCCAGATATATTATTGCCTAAGTAGCTTCCAGTGTCATTAATTCCATAACATGAATCATGAATTACTTGCATTGCGAGTGAACGCAAATATTGTGAATAGATCTATCGGGGGTGACGACTCCCTTTTGTATACCCATGCTTGGGGTAGCCAAACGCACTATATTTGTCCTAATAGGTAACCTTGATAAGTTACCTTTTCCACGGGGACATCTGTCCCTAACCAATATCACTACGGTGACTTCCCTGTTAATGTATTGATGTCATGAGCTTAGATGCAATAAATAATGTTCCCCATAATAATTATCCCTTCAATACAAATATTTCCATTATAACTTGTATTCAACTATTACATTTCAAACCTATGAATTTCACTCAACATTTGTGTTGACCCTTTTTATGCATGTTTATCTCAGGTAATTGAGCAACTTATATCATGGAGTGGTATGGACATGAAGATGGCAAAAACTTGTTATCATTCACATTTTATGTTTCTAGATTTTGGGACCTGCCTTTGTAAAAATCCGATTTGAAATGAATGATAACGTATCTTTTGAACAAACGTCTCTTTTGGGTCATTTTCTATGATTATGATTGTTGTTTCCATGAAGTAATACCCCAGATTAGCTTCCGCTGCTATATTGTAAAAATGGGGGTGTTATAGATTGGTATCAACGCCATGGTTATAGAGAACTAGGTCAAAACTTTAACTATAACCACATTTCTTTTCTAGCCATTAAAGTCCTCTGTGCCACTAAATTCCGGAACAAGTATGTAAAGATACATATTTATTATACTATTATATAAATAACTTTTATATTCATAAATTTGGTTTGTTTATCAGAACGATGTCTTCTCCCAATCGCTCTAACTATTTTCTAGAAAGTACCCATCTTTTCGAATCTTGAGGATGCTTTTCCTCTAGAATATTCTTAACATATCTTCGTCCCATCGATTTTTCCCAGCTTCAGCAGGAAGCAGATCTTTTAACTCTTCGGAAAACTCTACAGATAATATAATCCCACCAGTATTCTCATCTTTCTACAATAATCCTTGTTGAAGGAACGTAAAA
Source organism: Tanacetum coccineum (assembly GCA_026074375.1). Classification (NCBI taxonomy): domain Eukaryota; kingdom Viridiplantae; phylum Streptophyta; class Magnoliopsida; order Asterales; family Asteraceae; genus Tanacetum; species Tanacetum coccineum. The sequence continues at coordinate 21,647 of BQNB010030079.1, forward strand.
AGAATTTTTTTGCTAAGAAATTGCCTATTTCACCACCAGATCCTATACTTACCACCAGCTATTTTAACTCCATCTCTGTATACAAACCATCACTACTTATTTGAATCCCCAATACATCTATTGGTCCTGAAGATCTAATATACCACCTGAGAAGCAAATCCATTCCCCAGTCTTTCTCTTAACCTAACTTTACTAATCCATTTCCAAATAAAACTCGTAATTTTGGTATCACCTTCTTCCTCTGTTTATACTCTACCGCCACCTCATATATTTGAAAATAGGAAAATGTTCAGATATAAGAATGTATCTGAAACATCATGAGAAATAAGTCGAAGATATCTTGAATTATTTAGATGAACTCCATCTTCACCACATTGAGAGAATGGAAGAAGAACGTACTAATGGTAACAAACTAAAGACCGAACTTAAGAGAATCCGCACTCAGATTATCAGACTTCAGAAGAAGCGGTTAGGGCAAAAGGATAAGATTGCCTTTGCTCACTACAAAATTTCCGATCTTGAACAAATCATTGAGAAAATCCAAGCTCGTCACCAAACGGATCAGGAAGATCTTTAGGATGTCATCTACCAACAAACTCTTAGACTAGTTATAACTTTATCTTAGCCACGGGATGTGTGGTATAAATAAAAACGCTTGTTAAATCTTGACTATGCAATTTATTTATAAAGGCAATCCTGTTTCGTATCTTATTGTTTCCTACTTATCGCTCTTTTATCATCATTTCCACCAAGTGCATCATTATCTCCGTCTTCATGAATCATAACATAACCCCTAAGTGCTTAAAATTCAAAAATAAGCATTTCTCTTTAAGCATTTTAAGCATCACATTTTCTTTTAAGTATTACCTTCCAAAACTTATGATGTCATTCTTACTACGCGTTATCTTATGGATAGAATGCCTCCCAAAAGGACGTTAATATCTGAAACATCGGCCATAACTTTGGCTGCCATCCAGCAACTAATTAACGATGGCATTTCCTCAGCTCTAAAAAAGCACACAAGCTGCACATGCAAGTGCTAATAATCCCATTTAAGAACACAGACCTAACTGGAAACTCCTGTGAGTAAAAACGGGAAACTATAAGAGTACGTTAGCTGTCCAACTTCTACTTCAAATGGTAACAGAAGGAGCAGTTAGCCATCATTGCTGGTTAGGAGCGGACTGAATCAAGTAATTTATCGTAGCCCACTATGCCGAAGAAAAAAAAGGTGACATAAGCTACCTAGGTACTTTTAACCGATGATGCCTTTGTCTATGGTGGATTCTATTACGATCAACCTATTGGAATAGATCTAAGCCAATCAAATCACTTGACCGAATTTGAAAAGACTCTTAACCGATAAGTATTGCCCTCGAACTGAAGTCAAAGAAGCAGGAAGACGAATTTTACAACCTTGGTTTGTGAAAGGAAATGATCTTAAACTTACATTAGGAGATTCCAATGAATTAGCCATCTATGCCCAAACATTGATACCAAACGCTGGAGAAACTTATGGAAGTCTTCATCAATGGATTACCTAGAAGTATTGAAGGAAACGTTACTGCCTCGAAGCCTCAAACTTTAGAGGAAGCCATCAACATAGCCCAGAGGCTAATGGATCAGATAATAAAGTATGATTCGATGCAAGAAGCTAATGATCACAAACGAAAGCTTGAGTATGAGAGAAACATCATCAACAACAACAACTATCAAAATAATTACAACAATAACAACCGTAACAATGATTACCACTGACAGCAGAATAGAAGACAAGAAACCTTCAGAACTTATACTGCCACCAATGGATATACTGGAAACCTTCCCTTATGTAAAAGATGGTAACTACATCACAAGGACCTTGCAGTGTCAATTTGTCAGGTTTGCAACAAGAAAGGTCACCAGCAGACCAAGTACTACAAAAAACACAATGGCCACAGGAAAGCATACATAGAGATAAGCTTGCTTTTGTTACAACTTTAAGGATTTCTACCCTAGAAACAACTCCTCGAGATATTCAACTCTCATCAGATCTTCTTCAATCGAAAAAGCTCTGAATCATCAAGCTATAAATCCTTGTCGTTTAGTTGTGTCTTAATCTACTACAAGATAACTAGCATAGAATTATCAACTCTTTTTCAAATGTAAAGTCTTATGTAAAGTTATCGCATGGAAATAATAAAGTGTAAAAATCAGTTACATCTTGTTACTTGTGGGCGTATCAAAACTTGACATCATTTGTCAATTCCATTAACCCTATTATGTTCAAACTCTGAATACTCTCCACATACCTTTGCAACATAAATTTTTCAGATTCCTCGAATAATGGGGCGTGCATATAATATTAACATCTCAAATATTATTTAACCATTCATTGATCATATCAATTTCCTACACCATACCAGTTTCCATATATGTTTTTATGCTTAAAGGTAAGACAATTTATGATCATCATATTGAAATGAAATTATGAAGTCTTCTTCTTGGAATAAGGAAAATATAAAATCACCGAACAGTATAATTTATATAATTTACCTCGATTACAAAGGAGTTGAATGCTTTCTTTTTGTAAGTGACAAATTATAAAAGAGTATGATTAAATTATATAACATAGCGTAACAAACAATTTCTTGTCATGCCGTTATTTACAACAGATTCCTTAAACATTATCATTATTAACCTTCATCACTGTTTCATTTCAAAATCTGTATCTCACGTGATTAGCAACTCTCTTAATAAATTCATAGTCATTCTTTGACATCACTCATTCCATGATCTCCATATTCTAAATTTTTTTGTTATATTCTGCAACTTGAAAAAAAATAAACAAAAAAAAAATAACAATGAAGACACACGAAGGAATCTATGCAATGTCCAAATGGATTTCAATACCACAAGGTTAGAAAATTTTTGACAAAGACTTATGATAACATTCTTATTCGATGTTGACTTTTAAAAGTTAATGAATAACGAATCCTTACGATCTGAATGGCGCAACGTATTCCATCCACCTAGGTTCTATCAGAATCTGGAAAAAAAATTCTATTGGCTGTCATCAAAAGGTGTGGTCTTGGAAATAAGTAGACGTGTGAAAGGAGGTAATTATAATTATGGTGTACAACATAATTATAAATGCATCACAAACGTGAACTTGTAACCATGATTAACCATAACATAAAATCAAATTCATGCCCAGTACCTACATCTATTCAATTCAACTTTCAATTAAATCTCAGGACGAGATTTCTTTAAGGGGTGGAGACTATAACAACCCAAAGGAGATTTTCCATCAAATGCTAATTCAATCAATTTTTCCTATGATCACAAATCTAGCTGGGAAATTTTTTGGCTACTTGCATTGTCAACATCTCAGTAGCAAAGTAACTAATAACTAAAGTAGAACGAGCTCACGCAACCTATCAACTGGGTACTCTAATCTCATATACTCAAGAAAGCAATACATCTAGTAATAATGTCGAAACATCAATATCATCATATCCCTTATTATTACAAAGTACAATTATTCCTATAATGTACCATTTGCGCAAACGTTATTATAGTCAAAACGGCTTAAACCGTTATCGTATAACCTCTAAACTCTAATTTCGGTACAAGGGTTAATATCTAAAGTGATGTACAAGCTGACTTAAAGCATATATACAGTAATTATAATCATTCATTAAAATATAAATACCTCTATGTCCATACAAGTTTTCAAAGCACAATGTATAGGAGGTCATTAAGCATGACCTTCTAAAATAGCCCTTTAAAGACCCTCCATTTTCATTCTAATTTCTTCACCATCACTTGTGTACAAGCTACTACACTCAATATACAATGTGTAAACCCTAATTATTCAATTCATAATCTTTCATACACATTTATACACTCAAAACCCTAATTTAAAACTCAGAAACCCTAAATCGAGCTAGTTTCTAAACCATAACCCGTTTCTTGATTTTTATACATTATAAACCTAAACCAATACTCAAATAAGTTGTAATAACTTAATTTATAACATTATCAATCATAATCCATCATCCATTTCATTATTTTACTTCACTATAGTAATAAAAAATTTAATCCAAGAAACCTAATATGTGCCCTAATTGGAACTTTGTGACCCTTTACCTCGTTTTTGCACATTTTAAACACGAACCAACCTATCAATACTATTATTAATCCTTATATGAAATCCTTACAAACATTAATCCATCTTTATTGATCAATGTACAAGAATTGCAAGCTTGAAAACACTAAATAAGCACGCAAAGAACCCGAAACCTAGTTTTCTTTATTTTGACGACCACTTTACTAATCGTTATTGGCAACAATGCACCTCCAATGGAACAAGGCACCTATACCTTCCAAAGCAACTACACACCTCTACAACAGAAAGTCTTCACATCTTATAGTTTAAAAATCTGCCGATGGTCTCTTGTGTTCTTCTGGTTTATAGCCGCGACATCACAAGGACCTATCCAAACCAAAAGCTACTTGTCAGGCTCAAAAAAACCCATCATCTAGCTTCTCCTCATCACCTCTAATCCCTTACAACATATCCCTCTTCTGGTCACATAATATACCTTAAGCCACCAAGCTCATTTCAAACAATAAATAGACCAGAAACTCTTCATTTGTACTCAAGAGCCCCACTTCCTCCTCTATAACCCATCATAGCAGCAATCCTTTGCTCAATATGAATTCTGAAGAGATCCTAAGAAGTCCCAAAACAGAAGAGTGAAGCAAAATAAATGAAGAAAGAAAACCCGGGAGTCGTTATTCCTAGGCCGTAACGAAGCTAAACGTTCCCGATACAATTCAAACCGTTTTCTAACATAAGCTCAAACCCAGGTCTATGATATTAAAATTATGCCCCTTCACTCTTATAATGTTTCATATGATCCTAAATAAAACTCTTGTTAAAGTTTCATAACTCAATTCATGCTCATTTTCCATTTTGATCCAAAACCGTACACCCGAAACTCTAATTTTATGTTTTTGCTTAATCTATAAACTAAATCTTGTAAACTATTTGTTGTAATATATCCCAATAAGCTTAACTAACATTAAAATAAGTGCATTGATAAGTCATGAAAGAAATTACTCTTAAAACCATGGAGTTTTCCTTTTAAAACCCTAGATGTTTGTACCCTTTTTGTCTTCCAAGCTTAACGAATCGTTTATTTAAACTTAGCGTTCATAAAATCTCCATATTTTTAGTTTCTTATAACTTATAAATTCTATTGAAATGTTAAATGAAGCTTGGCATGGCAAATTGGACATGTTTTTGTAAATATTATCCATGCAAGGTGTATATACGCACTTTCTGGAAACCTAGTAAATGCCCATAAAGGACTGAATATGTTTGTTTATTCAAAGTTATAACTAAAGGTGTATATTATGTCACTTTTCAAAGTACAAAGGTTTACTTAGTATATCATTTAAACTTGAAGGACCAAACTCATAATAGTGTCAAACATCGTAAAGTATATTTTGCCACTTTTTCAAACTAAGGGTCTAGGGGAAATAAAAGTAACAATTTTATAAAGTATAAAAACATGTATAAAACCATACAATACAAAACTAAAATTAACGGATCTCTTGCTTAACATTTCCAATATTGATCAAAACGCTTAAAAAAACCGATAATAAGTCATTTCTGCAATACTATATAGCTTCATATTAAAGGGGTTTCATCTTGGTATAACGTTCTAGACTGAGTGTGTTTGGAGTTTACGATTTGTAAAGTGCCCTAGCTCCTCAAAACGTTTATGAATTGACTTCTGAATTTATGAGTGGCCCGAACGGTGATACAATAATTTCCAAACTTGTCCAATCAAACTCATATATATTAGACTCTCTAAAACCAAATGTTCGTAGAGTACAAGGATCTCCTATACTCAGATATTTACTCAAGTTTTGTGATGTGGTTGTTTACTATCATTTTTCTATATCAACCTTCCCCGGTTAAGATTGTGATAAGGTTGTCAGCTTTCATTTTGGAATATATATTACATCTACCTATCAGGTGAAGTTCATAACCTCTTGCCTGTTACTATATACATGTTTTATAAAACCCTCAATGAGGTTACAGTGCTTGCTGACAAAACTCGTTTACTACTCGTTTATCTTATAACAATGTGATTGCTTTTCAAAGACTTAGTGAATCATAACCTCGCCTTTACTTATTTACATGTTTTATAAACCCGCGAGGGGGATACATGCTTGTTACAAACTCTTTTCAGTACTGTTTATCTTAATAACAATGTGATTAATTACTTCTCAAAGGCTAATGAATTCATAACCCCATATTTCAATCTTTTGCATACTTTATAACCTGTGATACCTGATAAAAACCATGAATGCAAGTGTTTTCCAAAAATGTATGCTATCTCAGGTATATTATTGGGCCCTAATACTTCCAGGTGCCATACATTCCATATCATGCATTCATTAATTACTTGCATTGCGAGTGAACTCGAATGATTATGAAATAAGATCTAGTTGGGGTTGTGACCGGCTCCTACCTGTTTGTAACCCAAAAAGCTTTTGGGTAGCCAAACGCACAATATATTGATCCCGTAATATGTACTGCTTGGCAAGGTTACCTTTTTCCAACCGTGGACATCCAGTTCCCTAAACCAATATCACGTACGGTGATTTCCCTGTTAATGTATTGATGTCATGAGGCATTAGATGCAAATAAATAATTTGTTCCCCATAAAATGAATTATCATCCCGTTCAATAACAAAAATTTACCATATAACTTGTACAACTATTACATTCAAACCTATAAATTCACTCAACCTTTTTGTTGACCCTTTTTAGATGTTGCTTCTCAGTAATGAGCAAACTTATAGAATGGGAGTGGTAAAACATAATATGGCTAAACTTTTTATCATGTCACATTTTAATGTTTTCCAACACAGTTGAGAGTGGACTTGTCCATTAGTAAAACTTTGATTGAAATGAAACATAACGTATCTTTTGAAACAAACTTCCTCTTTTGGGGGTCGGTTTTTCTATGTTTATGATTGTTGTTTCCATGAAGTAATACCCCAGATTAGCTTCCGCTGCTATATTGTAAAAATAGGGGTGTTACACATCACACACCCACAGATGCTCCATCAACCTCACCACCACATATTTCACCAACACTTAGGAGTCCTATCAGATAGGAAACTAAAGTTCCTCAGCTCAGTTCTCCTCCTCACACCAATGTAGCAAATGAGATTGCATCTACACATGTAGATTTCAAGATATGGAGGGGGCTAGCTACTAACTGTTACTAGTGGGAAGGGCTACCACTACTGCTGCTAGCTTAGATGCAGCACAGGCTAGTGGTAACATCACTAAGACCCAACCCACGACAATACCTAATGTGCCTATTTCTCAAGAAATTAGTACAGGTGGTTGTCCTAGGTGCCAAGAAGCCATGGGGGGTTACATTGCTCAAACTAGGTCTGAGAAGGTACCTACACAGTCCTATGATTCACCTCTCCCAATAGTTAACACACTTGGAAGTGATGAGGGCAGTATGACACTACAAGAATTGACAGTTTTATGTACAACATTGTCCAAGAAAGTGGAGAGATTGGAGGCAGACTTGCAGCAAACAAAGAAGGTATATGGTACTGCTTATACCAAACTTATTAAAAAGGTGAAGAAATTAGAGAAAACTATCAAGTCCAACCAAGCTAGAAGAAGAGCAAAGATTATGGTTTCATATGATGAAGAGGATTCAGAAGATTCTTCCAAACAGGGGAGGAAGATAGATGAAATTGATCAAGATCCTGATATTACATTGGTACAACATGATGCAGAGATTCAGGGGAGGCATGGACAAGAAATGAAGTTTGAAACTGAAGTTTATACTGCTGAAGATGTTAGTACTGCTGGTGCAGCAGTTACTACTTCTGATGCTTCTATTAGTACTGCCAGTCCTCTAAGAGTTTCTACTACTGAAGAAATTAGTACTGCTGAGACACTAGTGTGTATTAGGAGGAGTGCAGCCAAAGACAAAGGTAAGACTAAAATGGATGAATCTGAGCTAGAGCAAACTAAGACAAAGTTGCAGCAAAGACAAGAAAAAGCTGGTTATGAAGCAGCTATAAGATTGCAAGAACAACTTGATGAAGAATAAAGGAAGAGGATTGCCAATGTGCATGAAGAAGCTAACTCTTTCAATATTGAAGAATGGGAAGACATACAAGCTACAATTGAAGCTGATGAAGAGCTAGCACAAAGGATACAAGCAGAAGAAAGAGAAAAAAATACTCTGAAGCTGAAAAAGCAAGACTGCTTGCAGAACTTATCAACCAGAGAAAAAGATATTTTTCCCAACAAAGGGCTAAAGAAAGGAGGAAAAAGCCACTCATACAAGCTCAACAGAGAACTTATATGTCTAACTATATCAAGCATATAGGAAGTCACACTCTGCAACAATTAAAGAGACTTTCCTTTGATGAGCTCAAGAATTTGTTTGAAGCAACAATGAGGAGAGTAGGCGCTTTTGTACCCATGGAGACTAAAATTAGAAGAGAAGTTCCTGAGTTAGCAACTGGAAGTTCAAAGAGGGATGCAGAAGAAGAACTTGATCAAGGGAGTTCTAAGAGGCAAAAGACTAGTGAAAACTCAGAACCAGCTGAAGAATCAAAAGAAAAAGAAGATGATGAACTATCACAAGAAGAACTACAACAATTGATGATCATAGTTCCAGAAGAAGGGATGAATGTTGAAGCTCTGCAAACCAAATATCCAATCATTGACTGGGAGGTTTACACTGAAGATTCAAGAATGTACTGGAAAACCATCAGGGTAGGTAATCATACAGAGGTATATCAGATTTTTAAAGATATGCTAAAGTCTTTTGACTGAGATGATTTAGTCAAACTATGGAGTTTGGTTTAAGAAAGGTTCAACTCAACAGATCCTACAGAAGATAAAGAAATTGAGCTTTGGGTAGAGTTAAAGAGATTGTTTGAACCTGATGTTGATGATGAGTTATGGAAGTCTCAGAAACATGTTCATGATATAACATGGAGACTGTATGATACATGTGGAGTGCATCATGTATCTACAAAGGATGGAATTGACATCTACATGCTAGTAGAGAAGGAGTATTCTTTGTCAAGAGGTGTTCTTACACAGATGTTGGCAGCAAAGCTCTTGGTGGAACAAAATAATGAGATGTCCAGAGAACTTCTTAGGAAGATATTCATGATGGCTGGAAGACCAAGAAGGTAAAGTGTTTGGAAGAATCCTCTCAAGGTTTAATTCATAGAAACTTGTAGATTTGGATGGCAATCACAAGTTTAAGGGAGGATTGTTAGGAATTAAACTTATCTCACTCAATACTGCCAAGGGAAGAGTTAGTACTGACAAGCTTAGTTAGTACTACTAGTGTTATACTTAGAACTGCCAGAACAAAATGTTAGTACTGTTAGTATAATAGTTAGTATTGTTAGTTATATAGTTAGTACTGCTAAAGTGATATGCATGAGATATATTAGGAGTAGATATGCATTGATCACTTGACGCGTTTTGTAAGCCCATTAGGGTTTCTTTCGTGTATAAAAAGGAACCCTAAGGCATAGATCTACATATCAGTTTTCATATCAGTTTTTCATAGTTTGCATAGTAATCATAGTTAGTATCCATAGCTATTTTATAACTCAAATAGTTTTCAATATATTTAAAGTTTAGTAAAGATCTTGTTTTACTGTTTCATTGTTCTTCTTAGTATTACAAACTAGATTCCGCATAGTTCGTGATATTCTCAATCTTATTTTTTACTATAGTTGTCTTGGATCTATCCAATACAACTAAGCTTTAACAAGCTAAGTAAGATCTGTAAAAAATGGATCAACATTAATGACTACTTTTAAGCTTAAATTTAAAGACTCTAAATAACTTTTAAGACACTAGAAACTTAAAACAGATTGAAACAAGGATATAATGAGCTAAGATTAATCAAAATTAAACAAAAATAAGCTAGATTAAGGACTAAAAAGATCTGCACATTTAAGACTTTTTAAGAACAAACCATTACCACTACTTTAACCGTTTACCAAAAAGAATTTTCCATAACCATTTGACTTAAAACAGATTGATGTTGATGCATTTAAGACTCATTTTAAGCACAAAACCTACACCTTAAGCATTCATTCTTATACATATAGCAAGTAAGCAGTTTGGAATACTATTTATTTGGCATACTTGGACTTTTGATACAAAATACTTCAAATCTTAACAAAACTAACTTTGAGCTTGTTAAAACTAATCTTAGGACTGAATTAGAGCTTATAAAAACTAATATGAGAGCCAAAAACAGTTTATTCCTTATTTTACCATATTAAAAACCGTATCCCAAACATCCCTTTAAAACTTAATAACCATTTATAAGCTGAAATAAGCCTTGATTTGTAAAAACAGATTAAGTACTAAGCTTATTAAGGACAATTAAGCTACACTAATAAGCTATATTAACTAAAAGAGGCAGTTTTACTAAAACTTAAATAAATCTTATACTAAACTACAAACTAAACATATTAAGCTAACAATTAGACAAAATAAGCATGAATAAGTAGAGAACAAGCACAAATAAGTAGATTAATAAGCTGAATAGGTAAATAAGCTAAACATAGAAAAAGTGAATGTGCCTTAGTCCTTTGCTTAAACATGGACATAAAATGCTCTAAGAGCTAATCTACAAGCTCCACCATAAGCTGGTAAATCACCATAAGCCCATCCATTTCTGGCTTATCATCCATATAAGCTCACTAAGTAACTTCCAAACACATTTTGATTTAATTTGCATAAATGTTAAGACAGAATTTTAAAGACAATATTGGTGAAACTAAAATTTTATTAAATAAAAAAGGGATTACAATGCTTTTGAAAGGAAAGTTACAATAAGGAAAGACAATAAGCTGAAATTTAAGCTACACTACTCCTATACTACACTACACTAGATATCTCAACTGTGTGATTTAGCCCCTCTATTTATAGTGAAGATGAGAAGGTTCTAGGCTTGAGGAGCGTCCCATATGCTTCAATCTCGTCCCTTGATTCCAAATCCATCACCATAGCCCTTGGATCCTCTCCACGTCTTTGTAGCCAATATGAGTCTTAAGGATTGCCAGCGTGGCTTACTCTTGTCAGATGTGTCAGGCGGCCTTCTAGAAGGGAATTGATGCGTGTGGAGTGGAGTGTGTTTTACCCTGTGCTTTGTTGCAGTTGTAAAAATAAGAGGGAATGGGGAAGATAAACAGTAACTTTGACCCCTGTTTTATCTCTTTGACGTGGACCCGTATTTGGGATTAGGCTTTTTATAATGAATTGGGCCAGGGATTATGGATTGGATAAAGGTATGAATATTTATTAGGCTTATGATTTTGGACTTGGAACTGATAACATTCAAATGTTAATGGGCTGACTCGTCCCGTTAAACGGGTAATGGGTTGGCCCTTTAAAAATGAATATGCCTTCGGCTTCGATTTCTCACGCTCTTCCAATCTCGTGCTCGGTTTTATCTGATTTGGTATCATTTTTGTCCATTTTTGATATCTCCGATACCTGCACATCACAATTCACAATACACACATATACAATGCATTTTTCATGTATTTTTGGTCGTTTAAGATCGTTTTAATAAAGAAAAATGATATGTGAATAAACACATATCATTGACCAAATCAGCAGAATACATAAACTGATAAACCCATAAAGGGTTTGTTTTTTCGATTGTACAAGGCTAGAAACAAAAAACATCCCTTGTTTTGGTTTATTATTCTACCCTCACTCAACCAATTTGAACACATACTCACTTGAGTATTCAATTGGTTTCCAAGTCAAGAACAGGAACACAAGTTGTTTATTTGTTAATCGTGAAGCAAGCACTAGCATCCTAACGTATTTGGGTAATGTGTAGTGTGAGCAATTGTTAGAGGTGATAATTTAATCACCTTAAAGGTTTCAAGAATTCAAGATCAAGAACATTAATAGCCTTAATAATTTTATTGATCACATGTTGGTAAATATTATGTGTTTATTTACATGTTAACTCATAACATTAAACTAGATCCATCCGTTGCGTACTCGTAGTAAATTGTTTACTAGTTTATTAAATCCCAACATTATGCACACTTAAAATCAAACCAACACCTCTTATTTACAAATTATGTGTTACACGTCACTCAATTACTATATTTAGTGGAGATTGATTGAATTGGAGGAGAGAGGGGGGAGGAGGGATTAGAATCCTCTAAAGTTGAGTCAAACATGATACATCATGTTCACCAATCACAAATAAGTTAATTGCATAAAACTTTTTCTTTTAATAAAAATCATGGGCCCACTTATTTATTTTCACTCACAATAAACTTAACATGATCAATCATGTTTGACCATAACTTTAGAGGATCTTTTTCCGGGGAGGAGGGTGTTAAATTTTAAGTGTTTTGGACCACAAGTAAAAAAGTGACTTAAATTTGAGAGGGGCGCTTTAGTAAAACCATTTTGAACAAAGAGTGATTTAACTTTAAAGGAGCGGTTTAGTAAAACCAATTCTAGATTATTTTACTAATTTAGTTTACTATTCACTCATTAGATAAATGTTTTCTCATTATATTAATATTCAAATGAATAATGTAAGTATTTTCAGAGCTTTTCACAAATGTATATATAATGTGATATATAATAGGATAGGGATTTTTTCATGTTCAATTTGAACATGTGTAAAATTTGTTAACCAATCAATTTGTAATTATTTATTAGCCAATCAATTTGTAATTAGCCAATCAATTTGTAATTGTCCTCATGATTAGTTGTACATTTATTATGATTGGTTAGTGATTAGGATGATTAATGGGTAATCAAAATTTACCCAAAATAGCTTGTATAAGAGCCTTATATATTCTCCTTGTAATGCTCAGACTCGATCGTCAATATAAAAAAAGTCTTTACCTGTTTACATGGTATCAAGCCTTCCTCTCTTAATCGATCCTGTAACCCTAAAACCCCTAAACTGTCGTTCCATTATTGTGTGCTAGGTCACGCCTGTTTTTATCGTGCAAAGGTCACGAATTGTTTGGTTTTACGTGCTTAAGGTCACGTTTGCTTGTTACGTGTGCAAGGTCACACTCAGTTTCATTGTTTATGTTCCTTTGTCGCATGCACTGTTAACTTTTTCAAACCCTAAAACCAACGCCAACCTTACTGTTACTTCAAATACTTCACAAAAAGCCTAATATACCTTCACTATTCGTTATATATCCCTTGTTGAAACCCTAACGCACGTCTCAAATTATGACTGGTGACAACACGGTTACTCCTATTTCCCCGTCGGAGAAACTCTCTGCGGTTACACATCATCACCTCCTCACGAGGGTCCCGGTCAAGATTGATCTAGATGATTGGAATTATGGGCAGTGGGATTACTTCTTTGTGCAAATGTGTGAAAGTTATGACATTGATAAGTATCTTTGTACTCCCACTACCGATTCTAACACAAGTTCTTCGGCCCCTCTCACACCCGAAGAACTCAAGGTGGATAAGATTGTGCTCTCTTGGATCCTTTTCACTCTTTTCGATTCTCTTCGGGCTAGGGTTACTGTGGCACGTCCCAAGTCTGCTAAAGAAGCATGGAGCCTTATCTCTGATATTGTCAAGGATAATAAGAGATCTCTGATGACATCAAATAACGTCTATTTTATAACATTATTTATCATATGTAAATAACCCATTTTGTATGATTATTGCAAGGAATTGTTACTTAATCGTTTGTATTTAATAATTGCAGTAATTATGGAGTACTTTGTAAATATTAGCTAAAAGGTACGCATTTTGGAGCATAAATGAAGAGTTCAAGAAAGTCTACTGATCTCACAGCAAATACTCGGTATTATTCTAGACCTATACGACGTATCCAAGACTTTGACGAATCAAAAGACCATTGCCTGAGTTTAAAGAATATGCCGTATCCATATTAACGATACGCCGTATATAATACTTTGGTCAACGATAAAGAATTAATTGGTTTTACATCAATACACCGTACCCATCAAGAAGATACGGCGTATCCGTGCCTACACTTCACGAAGGATTTAAGTCCAATACGCCTTATCCAGAAACATCAATACGCCGTATTCAAGATTTATTATACACGAAGCTTCTGGAAGATATCAAACGTGGTCCTTACTTCAAGAAAGCTCAATACGCCGTATCCCACATCGGTAGATATGGCGTATCGAACCGACTATCAGACCCTATATATAGACGACCCAAAACTCAATTTTAGGTATGCAAGTGAATCCCTAAACCACCAAGTCGACCAAGAAATGATCAGAAGAGCATATAAAGTCAGAAAAGAGCCTCGAGATCATAGGAAAACTCTTGTAATCTTCGCGCAATAGAATACGCATTTGATCGAGGTTTCTTTACTTTAATCGTTCATATATCAAACCGTGTGTATTTTTACAATGACTATCGGCTGATACCTTTAGGTATCAACCATGTTTATAAAGATCTAATGTTTGGTTTATTTATCTCGATTGCTTAATTTATCGGTGATTGTTGTTTATGTTTATCAATTTATATTAGTTTATGTGCTTAAGTATGTGACCTGTCATTCAACTGGGTCTAGTCCTACATATTTAATGCGCTGCAACTTCGGTGTTGTTTGGGCGTAGGCTAAGAGTCCAGGATAGCTCTCCATATTGCAATTTATATATCTAGAATCATAGGATCATAAATATTGACCTATCCTTGCCCTTAGTTTAGTGAGGCTTATATGGCCATAAAGTGAACCTTAGTTCAATGAGTATGTTTTATTCCATTGGTAAGGGACTATCTCGGACAGTGGAACTACTAGTATATACCAAGGATCCGTTAAGTAGTAGTGGGTAAAGTCTCCATGATCTAGGGTTTAAGTAAGAGCACAATAATAATCTCCGTACAGAAAAATTATAATCAACAAATGTCTTTGCTTTAATGTGGATAAGCGTCTAATTGTGATAGGATTAGCGTGTCTAGGTTCTTGATGAAAGTCCGCCTAAGTCCTAGGAAAGATATGCCTCCTTCGAGATAAGACAATTATGCACTAAATAAATAAACCTACTGCCTGCTTTATTATCGAAATAATCTGTTAGATACTTTTTACCCTTACATTAGTTCGACCGCTTTTCTCAATACTTTGTTTGTCTCTTGTGATGTGTTTAGATGTTTTTACTTGTCATCAAACTTTACAACTAGGTTAGATACACAAAACCGTGCATCTCATCCAAGCTGAAACCCCCCTTTTGTATTAGTTTTAGGTTTAACTTAGATAACTAAAATACTGATAGAATTAGGAATTAACGCTCTCATTCTCAGTGATCGACACCCTACTTACCAACGAAACTACAATTGACAGGGTACACTGCCCGTTAAAGTGTTGTTTTTAGGTATAGTAGGCATAAAATAAATAGTAAAACTTGATACATAAATAACACCTACACAACGACACATCAAGTTTTTGGCGTCGTTGTCGGGGAGTGAAGTTGTTTAATTCTTATTTATTAGTGTTTTAGTTTAGTTTAGATTTAGTTTAGATTAATTTGCATATTTGTGTGTTGCATTGTATATTTTTGCATATTATGTGTTTGTGTGTTTTCTGCATTATTCAAAGTACGCTGTAAAAAAATTTAAACCAATATGGCGTATAATTTTTTTTCAAACCAATACAGTGTATTCGACTCTATCATCAATACGGCGTATTAAGCTATTTGACAGTTTTCTATTACTATGACGGAGTATATCAGACTTGAGGAAGAAAAAGCTCATAGGCATGGCAAGGTGTATAACTGGGAAACTACTACGTATGGTAAGATCTGGGATAAGGAAGACGTTCACGACCTCGGATCTGTTGAAACTGAATTCCCATCTATAGTCTTTAACGACACATTAATATCTGAAGCAGCACTCTCGTGTGAGCCTACGGTAAGTTCTCTTAACAACGAGGAAATCGACTTTAGAATATCATTTGACGAATCCGACGATGAAGATTGCACGATAATTTTTGACAAAAATTCATTTTCTTACAAAATAATTTATGTCAATGATTTAAAAACGGATTCAAAAAATGATAATGATAAAGTCAATATGCCTTTGCTTCCATCACCCAAGCCTACGGTCAGTTATTTTGATGATTTAGACTTCTTTAAAGATTTCGAGAATGAATTTCCAGCCATTGTTTACAATGATGCTCAAACGTCCAAATCAGATTTATTAACTGAACCGATTTTAAACCCTCAACATATCGATGAATTTGATTTAAAAGATGAAACATCATTGTCCAAATGTGATGAAGAGGAACAAAACGTTTTATACTTTAATGATCTATTTTCTTTTAACGTAATTTATCCCGATGAATTAAAAACGGATACGGACAATGATAATGATAAAGTCGATATTGAACACTCTTCGGGGGATTTATCTGTCAAACCATTACCTGATGTAATAAATACCGATGTTGGTGCCTATGCACATGGGTCAAATAAGCTTTTGGAAACAAGTCATGATACATCTAATAAATTTTTCAAAACTAAATTTTTTTGTCAAGGAATTAAATTTTAATATCATGACTTGTAATTATAGTATCAAAGGGATGTCATTCATTTTTCTAATCAAGAATTTTTATGTGTCATTTGGCATCCCGTTCGACCCCAAATTGTTTTATAAGGATGGGATTAAATTAGGGCAAGTCTAACTTAAAGACTTTTCTGTAAACAAAAGTGCTTACCGAGAGACAACCCGGAATGTATTTTCAATTTTTATCGAGTCTGTCTTCCCACATTTTCTATACGGCGTATCTAAACCCCATGGATACAGCGTATCCAGTCTGGACATTATCCAGTCTTTATTTTCAGCACAGTCTATACGACGTATTCATTAAACGAATACACTGTATACAGGTATCAATACGACGTATCCTGGGGAATGGATACGGCGTATTGACTTCCTGTATAGTTTTAGGTTTTTTTTTTTGGGTAAAGGGTTTCCCCGGTAAATATATTACACCAAAAAACGTTGAAGTACACAGGATAAGGGTGAAGTCCCTTATCTCAGTCCAACAATGGACATTTACAAGCAACTACGTGCTACTAACTAACTCCATACACAAGAAAGACATACCAATCTTATGACTAACCAAAGAAAGCAATAAAACTTCCTAACACGACTAATATGCGGATATCATATTGATTACAAAAATCAACATTTGCTTTGGTAATCATTTACTTGAACCTCGCCGTCCGTCATAACTTCCAAAACTTCATCATCTCGGAAACAAAACTGTAGCATAAACCACCTTAGGCACATATTATTTCCAAGAACTTCCAAATAGCCTTCGCAGCTAACTTCCATAGAAACGAACCAAGAGACAACCCTGTAGGACTCATCCAAATAACACACGCAGATGTTAGCAGGCATTGCCAAACTTCCATGTAGGACAACTAGATTGCATTTGTTTTGAGTCTAACCAAACGAATACACGGAGATAGAATTGCATTTGTTTTCTGAGAATTTATACAGGACCTCGTGAAAGAAATATCGACGACTATTGGTGGAGAATTTACATATCTGGAGATTTTAAAGTGTTGGAGTCTTGAAAACTTCAAGGCGGTTGTTCAACACGAAATCTTGCTCATAAACGCAACATGGAGAATCTATCGAGCAAAAATCAGGGAAGTTTCTCATTCTAATTCTTTTTAAATTCCCGTATTTAATGTTTTATATATACAGCGAGGACGTTGTATAATTCAAGTGGGGGGATGGAATTAGAATGATCACTTGTCCAAATTTTCACAATAAAATACTTAAATTATGCTCAAATTTAAATATATATTTTTAAAGCATACTTTTGTGAAATTACTTGTTACATAACCCGCACACAATAACCCTTGTTAGATATTGTGAGGATTTAACCTTTCCGTTTACAAATGTTTACCCAAAATCCACAAAATATGATTGTGCCGGTGATGTTGTGGACTTTAGAATTTGGCTTGGTATATCTATTCGAGACTACAATAATGAGTATTATGGATTTAATTGGAGTAACTTGTTTAAATTGGTAAATCTTGAGATTACAACCAAATCGCCTATACATGTTGTTTATTAACTAACTACACCGGTTAGTTAACCTCCCATTAAACCCTTTCACTCTCATCTTTATTCGTTGATACGTCTAAAAATCAACGATGTAGAGTATTGTACAAAGTAGATATATCGCACTTGCCTTGTATAAGTTTGTAATGTTTTTGGGAAAATTGGGAAGTTGACGTTACCGGAACACCAACTTAGGTTTGTTGTTTTTTATCTATGCATCAGACGTTTGTAAATAGTTGTGTCTTTATACTTGGTAACGTGTCAGTAATAAGTGTCTAAGCAATTTGTATCTTAAGTTTAATCTTATTTTGTTTCTTGATTTTTATTTAACAACAATTTACTTCCCTCTCACCTGATGATTAGCCGCTGGTTTTACGCGAATTAGGACTTGTTCGAGCGTGCATATCTATTAGTAACGGTTGAGAAAAAAGTGTCTAGCAACTTGTATCTTAAGTCTTAATCTATTTGTTTCTTGATTTTTATATAACAACAATTTACTTCCCTCTCACCTAATGATTAGCCGCTTGGTTTACGCGAATGGGGACTTGTTCGAGCGTGCATGTCTATTATGTCGTTACGGCCATGTATGTGTGCTTCAGCTGCCTTGTTAGAGTGGTACTTCTGGTGAAAGATTGTAGAATGATCAAACCGTACGCCTTTCCATACAAAAACCCATATTTACCTTTATAAACTTGTTACTCCTTGGCTTTAGTGGTGGAGATGTGTATCCTTGCCAAGCTTATGATAAAATATTCGTCATGACCGAACAATTGAGCAAATTAGTTACATGTTACCACATAGATTAGTTGAGTGATTTGAGTATTTTTATCTTCCTATTTCGTGAGGTGTTTGGTTGTGTACTTGTAATAAATTGAATAAGTGCTTTAACGGAAAATATCCTTAAGGGATACATTTTTATAAACTTCTAAAGGCTACTTGAGGACAAGTAGGATTCAAGTGAGGGGATATTTGATGACATCAAATAACGTCTATTTTATAGCATTATTTATCCCATGTAAGTAACCCATTTTGTATGATTATTGCAAGGAATTGTTACTTAATCGTTTGTATTTAAGAATTGCAGTAATTATGGAGTACTTGGTGAAGATTAGCTAAAAGGCACGCATTTTGGAGCATAAATGAAGAGTTCAAGAAAGTCTACTGATCTCACAGCAAATACGCTGTATTATTCTAGACCTATACGACGTATCCAAGACTTTAACGAATCAAAAGACCATTGCTTGACTTTAAAGAATACGCCGTATCCACATCAACGATACGTCATATACAATACTTTGGTCAATGATGAAGAATTAATTGGTTTTACATCAATACGTCGTATCCATCAAGAAGATATGGCGTATCCGTGCCTACACTTCACGAAGGATTTAAGTCCAATACGCCGTATCCAGGAACATCAATACGCCGTATTCAAGATTTATTATACACGAAGCTTCTGGAAGATATCAAACGTGGTCCTTACTCCAAGAAAGCTCAATACGCCGTATCCCACATCGGTGGATACGGCGTATCGAACCGACTATCAGACCCTATATATAGACGACCCAAAACTCAATTTTAGGTATGCAAGTGAATCCCTAAACCACCAAGTCGACCAAGAAACGATCAGAAGAGCATAGAAGGTCAGAAAAGAGCCTCAAGATCATAGGAAAACTCTTGTAATCTTCGCGCAACCAAATACGCGTTCGATCGAGGTTTCTTTACTTTAATCGTTCATATATCAAACCGTGTGTATTTTTACAATGACTATCGGCTGATACCTACCTTTAGGTATCAGCCATGTTTATGAAGATCAAATATTTGGTTTGTTTATCTTAATTTCTTAATTTATCATTGATTGTTGTTTATGTTTATCAATTTATATCCGTTTACGTGCTTAAGTATTCGACCTGTCATTCAACTGGGTCTAGTCCTACATATTTAATGCGTTGCAACTTCGGTGTTGTTTGGGCGTAGGCTAAGAGTCCGGGATAGCTCTCCATATTGCAATTTATATATCTAGAATCATAGGATCACAAATATTGACATATCATTGTCTTTAGTTTAGTGAGCTTAGTTAAGTCATAAGGTGACCTTGGTATCAACGAGTACGTTATTATTCCATTGGTAAGGACTCGGACAGTAGACTACTAGTATATAAAGAGTCATTTAGCAGTAAGTGGGTAAAGTCTCCATGAGCTAGGGTTTAGTAAGAGCACCATTATTAATCTCCTAAGATAAATTATAATCAACAAATGCTTGCTTTATGCGGATGCGTCTAATTGTGATAGGATTAGCGTGTCTAGGTCTTAGGATGAAGTCCCGCCTAAGTCTAGGAATGATATGCCCCTTCGAGATAAGACAATCATTGCACTAAATAAACAAACCTGTGTTTTATCGGATTATTCATGGTTGATACGTTTTCCTTACATTAGTTCTCGACCGCTTCTCTATCGTTTGTTTGTCTTCTTGTGTGTGTTTATTGCTTTACTTGTCATCAAAACCTTAGGTTAGATACACAAAACCGTGCCAGTCTCTCAAGCTGAAACCCCCCTTTTGCATTAGTTTTAGGTTTAACTTAGATAACTAAAATACTGATAGAATTAGGAATTAATGCTCTCACTCTCAGTGATCGACACCCTACTTACCAACAAAACTACAATTGACCGGGTACACTGCCCGTTAAAGTGTTATTTTTAGGTATAGTCGGCATAAAATAAATAGTAAAATTTGATACATAAATAACACCTACACAACGACACATCAATCTCGCACTAATATGTTAAAGGCCGAGTTACATTCTATAAAGCTTGGGGATCAAAGCATGGAATCCTATTTTCAAAAAATCGATTCCATTGTTAACATCCTTACTAGTCTTAACGCTCGTGTTAATGAAGAAGATGTGGTTCACTATGCCCTTGAGGGTCTTCCGGATACATACAACCAAGTTTGTGGCTACATGCATTGGAAGGACACCTTTCCCGATCTTAAAGTTGTGCGCTCCTGGTTAATCACCAAAGAGATGAGATTAAAGTCAAAAGTGATTGCTTCGCCTATGGATTCTTTCACTCCTATGGTTTTTTTGGCTGGCTTAAGCAACAATTCACGTCCTTCTTCTATGGCTCAAGGTAAGCTTTGGAAACCTTGTTTCAACTTTGCCAAGGGAAATTGTCGATATGGTGATTCATGTCGATATGTTCATGATGCTAATGCTCGTGTACCTAATGCTACTAGCAGGAATAATAAGGGCCGTGGGACTAGTGAAAACTCCACCAATGAACTCTTAAATAAATTGCTAGCACAATTGGGAAAATTGAGAATGAATATGTCACATACTAGTACCAATACTATCGCACCTACTGTTTCTTCATCAATCAGCCCAGCCCAAAATTCTAGTGTACCCATTTCTTATTATGCTAGCCTAAGTCCTACTTCCCCTATCGGCCCAAGTGCCCCACCCGGGTTCCCTATGCCAACCCAAGTGTCGCTTTATTACACTGCTGGACCGACCCAACCTGTATCGGCCCAATCTACATCAACTCCGGGACAAGCCACTGTGTTACCTCATGCTTTTAATGCCGGGACTCTCCAGGACCCATCTTTTGGTGCCTGGAACATGGATACAGGTGCCAGTTCTCACCTAAATAAATCTACTACTAGCTTAAGTACTGTGCTTAATTTATGTATGTATTCAACTGTTTCGGTCGGTAACGGTCATTCTATACCCGTCACTAACACCGGCCATAGCATTTTGCCTACATCTTTAAAGTCTTTGCGTCTAAATAATGTCCTTATCACTCTTCACATTGTCAAAATTTTAATTTATGTTTGTCAATTTGTTCGAGATAATGATTGTACTATTGAATTTGACTCATTTGGTTTTTCTGTTAAGGACTTCATGACGCGACGGGTACTCCTCCGATGTGATAGCATTGGGGATCTCTATCCTGTTACAACTCCTTTTCCTATTCCACATGCGTTTCTTGTTAGTCAACATACGTGGCACCAGCGTCTTGGACACCCAGGAAGTGACGTGTTGCGTCGTCTAGTGTCTAATAATGTCATCTCATGTAATAAAGAGAAGCCTCCCATTCTATGCCATGCTTGTCAGCTTTGTAAGCATGTGAGGCTTCTGTTTTTCAATTCTAATAATATTGTTTTTTCTTGTTTTAATATTGTTCACTCGGATGTGTGGACTTCACCCATACCGAGTCTTTCAGGTTTTCAATACTATGTTTTGTTCTTAGATCAATATTCTTAGTTTGTTTGGGTTTATCCATTAGTTCGTAAATCTGATGTTTTGTGTAAGTTTATATTATTTCGCAACTATGTTCGCACTCAATTTAAGTGTGAAATTCGTGTTTTTCAATGTGATCATGGTGGTGAATTCGACAACCGTAACCTTCGTGACCTTTTCAACACTCGTGGCATCCAATTCCGTTTTTCATGCCCCAAGACATCTCAACAAAATGGTAAGTCTGAACGTATGGTACGTATTCTTAACAACATTATGCGGACTCTACTTTTTCAAGCAAAACTTCCACCAACTTATTGGGTTGAGGCCCTTCATATGGTTGTTCACATTCTTAACATTTTACCCTCCACCGCTATTAACAATGAAGTCCCCTTTACCCGCCTTTTTGGTACTTCACCTGACTATAGTCTCTTGTGTACTTTTGGATGCTTATGCTACCCTCACTTATACCCTAACCATAAACTTGAACCCCGTGCTACACCTTCCTTATTTTTAGGACACGCCTCTAATCATCGTGGCTATAGGTGTCTTGACTTAACCACTAATAAAATAATTATATCTCGCCATGTCACCTTTGATGAAACTGTTTTCCAGTACGGTTCCACTCCATTTACCACGGTACCGTCCTACACATTTCTAGATGAACCCGATATTAACGCACCCTCCGTTTCCGTTTCCACCTTCCAACCTCCCGTTCACGAACCTACTACACCTCCCACTAGTCCGACTCATTCGGCCCAATCCCCTATCACCCCTATTATTGATGAGTCAGCCCAAACGGTCCAATCAACAGACCACGCAGCCCCTTCATCACCTAATTCAGCTCAACACGCACCTACTATTATACTGGACCCCCCGTTAACCCAAACCCTGATTCGGTTCACCACATGGTTATTCGTTTTTGTGTCGGGACTAATCATCCTGTTGAGCGTCTTACTTTGCACGTGTCTTCGGTCTCTCCTGTACCCAGATCCTATCATGAAGCATTTAATGATGTCAATTGGCACTCTGCTATGCGAGATGAATATAATGCACTAATTAAAAACAGTACTTGGACTCTTGTCCCTCGACCACCGGATGTCAATGTTGTCTAGTGTATGTGGCTTTTTCGTCACAAGTATTTAGCCGATGGTACGCTTTGTCGCTAGAAGGCTCGGCTGGTAGCTAATGGTAGCACTCAATTAGAGGGTGTTGATGTTGATGAGACTTTTAGCCCGGTTGTTAAACCCGGGACCATCCGTACGGTTCTTAGTTTGGCCGCTTCTCGACATTGGCCGATTCATCAGCTGGATGTCAAGAATGCTTTTTTACATGGGGACTTATCTGAGACTGTTTACATGCATCAGCCTCCCAGTTTTCGAGACTCTACTCGTCCTGATTATGTGTGCTTACTTCAGCGCTCCCTTTATGGGCTCAAGCAGGCCCATCGCGCTCGGTTTTAGCGATTTGCATTTTATATTACCAGGGTGGGGTTTCATCACAGTCGTTGTGGCAGTTCTTTATTTATCTTTCACCAAGGGAAGGATACTGCTTATTTGTTGTTATATGTGGATGATATTGTACTTACCGCCTCTTCCTCGGATTTCTTACATCGGATTATTAGTTCTTTACATCAGGAGTTTGCTATGACTGATTTGGGTTCTCTCAATTATTTATTGGGCATATTCGTTACACGGGATTCTTCAAGAATGTTTTTATCTCAGAAGAAGTATGCAGTTGAGATTCTTGAGCGTGCTGGTATGGTTAATTGCAATCCCAGTCGGACTCCTGTTGATACTAAGTCCAAGCTGGGTACTACAGGTGATCTGATACTTTATCGGAGTCTTGCAGGTTCTCTGCAGTATCTTACCTTTACTAGACCCGATATTTCTTATGTTGTTAAGCAGGTTTGTCTTCATATGAATGATCCTCCGGAGCCTCATTTTTCCGCTCTTAAACGAATCTTGTGTTATGTTTGCGGTACTTTGGATTATGGTTTGCAGTTGTTCTCCTCTTCTACCACCGACTTGGTGGCTTATTCAGATGCAGATTGGGTTGGCTGTCCTACTACTAGACGATCGACTTTAGGTTTCTGTGTCTTTCTTGGCAACAATCTACTATCCTGGTCTGCTAAGCGTCAACCGATGCTTTCTCGTTCCAGTGTCGAGGCAGAGTATCGTGGTGTTGCAAATGTTGTTGCTGAAACCTGTTGGTTACGCAACTTATTGCGTGAGTTACATACTTCATTGTCTTCCGCTACGTTTGTCTACTGTGATAATGTTAGTGTCGTTTATTTATCTTCTAATCCGGTTCAGCATCAGCGCACGAAGCACATTGAGATTGATATTCACTTTGTTCATGATTTGGTTGCTGTTGGTCAGGTTCGGGTTCTTCATGTTCCTTCTTGCTATCAGTTTGCAGATATCTTCACTAAAGGCTTACCTACCGCTTTGTTTGAGGAATTTCTTTCCAGTTTGAGTGTTCGATGTCCTCCTGCTCAAACTATGAGGGAGTGTTAACTAATCAATTTGTAATTATCTGTTAGCCAATCAATTAGTAATTATCCTCATGATTAGTTGTACATTTATTATGATTGGTTAGTGATTATGATGATTAATGGGTAATCAATATTTACCCAAAATAGTTTGTATAGGAGCCTTATATATTCTCCTTGTAATGCTCAGACTCGATCATCAATAAAAAAGGCCTTCACCTGTTTACAAAATTGAGTTTGTGTGAGTAAAAAAATAAATAAATAATGTATTGTGGGGACTCAATTTTATAAAATGATAAATTTTTCACTCACACAAACTCAACTTTACCCTCTCAATATATTTGAAAACATTTTTAAATAAGAACTTAACTGATATTAATACATAACAACTTTATTAAAATCTATTTACATTAACCATATGTATTGTATTTATGTATTCATGGAAATGATAAGTTTTATTTTGTAAACACGTTAATCAACATATGGTTGTTGCTAGCAAATTCTATATAAAAAAATAACTAAAATGATAATCAAGCAAAACTATGAAGTATGGACTAAGAATAGTAGGATCCTCACAAAAACAATGTTCCATTTTAGTTTGGAAATTTAGTAGGGGTGAGCGTAAAAACCGAATAAATCGAAAACCGAAACCGAACCGGACCGAAAGCAATCGAATCGAATTAAGAACCGAACTGAATTTGCCAAAACCGAATCGAACCGAACTACAAATTTGATTTTCGGGTTAGATATGGGTTTGACAATCAGAACCGAAAACCGAATTTATATAAATATATATATACATGTATAAAAAAATACCATAAAATTTTTATCCTAATATAAAAACACTTTTTATTCTTGAGAGAATTTTTTTTGTTAAATATCCATGTAATTATTTTTTTTATTTCTATTTTCGGTTCGGTTCGATTTTCGTGTTGACCCCAAAAAAAAATCGGCTTTCGGTTCGATTTTCGAGTTGACTAAAAAAATTTAACCGAACCGAATTAACCGAACAACCCGATAGCCGAACTCATCAACACCCCTAATTTAGAGTTCTATGATTGTGATGGTGTGAGTTTCGAAAGTATTGGTACTTACAAGAGATAAAAGAGTAAAAGATATAAAGTGGGTTGTTGTGGTGGGAAAGATAGAAATACCTTTACGTTTCATGCACGTAAGGGTGACAAGTGGAAGCTACAAACGGCCGTTCATGGAAAAGAGAGACTAAGAGCGTAGGGTACCATAACTTGGTAATACCACTTTTTGGGGTGGCACGTCAGTTTTTCACATTCACATCCAAAAAAACTCAGGTAACAATAACTTGGAGTTAACATCACTTTTTGAGTCTCACTTTTAATTTTTCATAACACCCCCTTAAACAAATTAAAATATTTCATTAAACAATATTACACGTTACAATACTTTTAAAAAACATACGAAATTAAAAAACAGACGAAAATAAAAAAAACATACGAAAATAAAAAACAAAAAACATACACCCCGGCGACTAAAAGTCTTCATCTTCGTGTTCAGCTTATTGCCAAATATGCTCCATAAGGTTTAGTTGGAGACTTAGATGCGTATCTCGGTCTCGCATTTCTTTATTTTTCCGACGTTGTGACGTGAGGTCATAAGAGATACGCTGCGATAGATAAGGCGCGGCGGATGCATGTCGGTGTGGGGGCCGGGGCGCATCCCGGTAATGGGGGGAGGGGTCCGATAAGGGGTGAGGCTGGGGGAGTTTGTGATGGGGCATGGAGATAAAATAAACACATTTGAAAATTATATAAGAGTTAACACTTTTTAAAAATAAAGTATAACACCGATTTTTAACATTTAGAACTAAAGTCATTGTAGAAAACTAAACTTAGGGTCGCTTTGGATTATAGAGGGTTTAGGATTTGGGATTGGATTTGAATTTATATTTGGGTTTAAGATTTAAATTGGGAATTTGATGTAAGAGGAGATAAAATATATAAAACTACATAATTTTTTTTATAATAAAAAACTTTCTTGATTGGAAGATATTAAACAATAGTAGTAGGGTTCACAATAAACATCTTTAAAATTAAAAAATGACAAATAAAGTAAGAAAAAACAAACAAAAAACAACCTATTCCCATTGAAACCGAGCTCTAGCATATATGATAATGAGGTGTCCCCACTATATGAAGGGTATCAACTACATATTTTAATTCATCTATCTATTATAATAAAAAGATTGAGCCTTTAAATTTAAAGGGGTTGTATATTTAAATGATGTGTCTCACCAGAGAGACATAAGTCAAAACCTATGCAGTACATTGATAGCATCTTGAGGAGTACCTCATGCTTCCATGTTTTATTACGGAAAATATATAGAGTTTTTTACATTTTAATGAGCCACGTATTAATGAGGGGAGGGACCATTTGTGTCAAAGTTTTATGAGGAGGGGATCCATTTGTGTCAAGATTATGTTGCTTTATTCTCAAAGCTATCCCTAATCCTAACATATAAATAGAGGGTCCCTCTAAAACTCATTTTTCATCCCATACCTCTCCTCTCTTTTCTCTTGGTGAATAAATTGGGCTCCCCAATGAAAATGGACAACCGGAATTTCGGCCATAGCGAACAGTGTTTGATATTCTTTTTTGATCGAAATTAGGGATCCTCATGAAAGGGAACCCGAAATTTCGGTACATTGTTTAGACTTTAGGCTTTAGGCTTTAGATGCTTTAAGCACTTCTTTAGGCTTTAGGTTTTAGAATATTGTTGTCTTTGTTGTTATAGATTAGTCTATCTCTTCTCTCTTGGTCGAAATTGGGATCCTCCATTGAAAGGAGAACGATCTCGGTCCTTGCGATCAGTGTTCTGTATATAACTCTTTTGGTTCGAAATTAAGGATCCCACATGAAAGGGAACCCGAAATTTCAAATTAGGCTTGTGGCTTTTAGGCTTTAGAACTTTTTTTCTTTGTGTTGTTATAGTTTAAAAGTAATTTATGTGTGTGGTTCTATTGTTTGTTTATATTGTGTAGTGTAACCACAAGCTTTGTATATGGTACAAAATCAATGTGAATAAATGGCTAGGATCAAGGTTATACTAAAAAGATGAGCCCTAAATTTATTGGGTGTATCTTTAAATGATTTGTCTCACCCAGAGAGCAATAGTACAAAAATCCAAATGCATACTGAAACTCATATCGTGGATGTATTAATGATTAGTGATCAATGCATTTTTACATGGTGATTTCAATTATGTGCACACTTTTAGTCTTTTTTGCATCCCATTATCTTTTAACAAATTTATAGTTTCAGTTATTAAAAAATATCAATCAATATGCTTTTGCCTTTTTATAAATGGTCTCTTCCTTATCCTCACTTATGTCTGTCACTAATAAACTCCACCAAATTAGGTATATGTTTTTTTTACTACGTAGTATCATATTGTATATTTTTTATTATTGTATTGTATTTTATTGTTTGTCTATTCGTTTACTTTGATCAAACTACGAGTGGTGCGTAGCATATATATAAAGATGTAGAATTGTAGATATGTAAATATTATTTTACATTGGTCCAACATGTATTTCACGAGAAAAAGTTTAAAAAATCACTTAATTATTACTATTCCTTTCTTAAGGCTTATTTTGAAGTAGCATGAATCATTATGCAATAAACACATAGATATAACCCGTGTGCATCGCACGGGTTTGCATGTTCAACAACGCATCTAAACATTACACGGCCAATTCCCAAAGTATACACAATTAGACTAACGCATCAACATTCTAACAAAATCATTATGCAAGTAACCACATGAGAAAAAAATTTGACACAAGCCGTGTGCATCGCACGGGTCTGCATGCCTCGTATAGACATAAACAAAACATATCATTAATGTCACATCAAATCGAAACCCATTTCAAACCCTCATACCAAACATGCCCTTAATTAAATAATTTTCTAAAGGTAGGGGTATGATCTGTCTACATCTTACCTCTCCCATATCTCGGGCTGGATGGATATCGTTGTTGTTGTTGTATACTATAAAAACTAAACACAATTAAATAATTTAAAATATGAATATATGACACAAGATAACCATATGGACCGGACCGCAATCGAATTGGTCCAAAATGCTGGACCGAAGACGGATCGAAATGGTACGGTCCGGTCTGGTTCGGTCTAATCATCAGGTTTTTTGCAAGACCGAACTGAGGACCGAATCTTTTGTGCACTTCTCCAATTTAAGTTTAACACAGTCAAAGAACCAACATTTTTTTACCAAAATCTTACACTTCGTCGATAGGGCCTTCCCATGAATTTTGAGGAACCTGTGCTATAATTACAAAGCAAACCTTGACAAAGTCGTTATGTAGATACTGATGTCGGTTTTTGATAATTACCAATAAAGATTGAGTCTTGAACATTAAAAAATTTAAAATGTGTAACTAACGAACCGAACTAATAACCGAACCAAACTAATAACTGAACCGAATATGCCAAAACCGAACCGAACCGAACTACTAATTCGGTTCTCGGGTTGGATATGGGTTTAGCAATTAAAACCGAAAACCGAATTCATATATATATATATATATATATATATATATATAGGAAACTCAAACAAATGCACTGAAAATCATTTATATAGCCTGAAAAAATTAAGGCATCCGTTTGGTTTTTTTCAATGCATCTGTTTAGTTTTCTAGGTTTTCTAGCAAAATATGGTTTTCTCTAAAACCCATCCCTATATATAAAACAAACATTTTTTATGCTTAAACTAAATTTTTTTGGCTAAATATTTATGTAATAATTAATTTTTTGGGTCAATCCGAGAACCGAATCGAATTCGGTTTTCGGTTATCGGTTCGGTTTTCGAGTTGACCAAAAAAAATAAAAATTAACCGAACTAACCGAACAACCCGATAACTGAACCGATCAACAATCCTACCTATCAATATGTAAATGAGACTTTATGTTTCAACAAATGCTCTTTGGGTTTGTTTGAAGTATTTTGGTTTTTAAAGGACACCTTTAGGCGTACCATGTATGGCTTTTTGCAGTACAAGTGCATTTCTTTAGTAATATATGTATCATTCAACTATTGGTGTGTTGCATAGTAGTATATAAGTATTACGCATATAATTGTTGATCTTTTATCTATGTCATGATATTTTAGAAGAGTAGAACAGTTTTACGGCCTACGACATATCTCGGTCATAATTTTTTTAGAAGAATTTTTTTTATACAACTCATGAATGTAAAGGTCTTTAAGACTATCGAGCTAAGTCGTACTAATTTTTAGTGTTTTACGAGTTATAACTCGTTTTTTTTATATTACATGTAATGATTTATGATTCGGCCCTCCCAACGAAACAGTTCAAGTTCCACCACTGCTTGCTTACCGTGACTATTTAAAGTGGTACCATCGAGTTGTAATTGATACGCTTATGGAGGACACAAAGTACTACATTCAGAAGAACATTTTCGGAAGCATAAATATATTTATAACCTAAAGGAGTTTAACGAGTTTTTTTGAAACTTTTATAAGCGGGTTTGTGGTTCGTATGCGTCGTAATTAGTGTAGCTTTACTTTCTTAGAACCTATGATGAAGCACATTGGTATGATCCTTATTCTAGATATTCGTAGTCGAGTATATTTACGTCGTGGGAATCACATTCCGGGGGTACAAGGTTGCCAAGGTAGCACTACACTTATAACATGGCTTCAAAGGCGAGCATTATTAGAAAACACAATATTGAAAAGCTAAACAACAAACTCTCAAAGTCAAAACTACAGTCATAAGAACATGAACATTGGCGCAAAATGATAAGATGAACGTAAGTCGAACAACATAAGAAATGAATAAGTTAAAGATGCAACAGATTTAACATGCGTCCTATGTTATAAAACATAATAATCATACTAATGATAGAGTTAGCTAGACCAACTTGGTTCAATCCACAAATGAGGGGAGAGATGATATGTAGTTCCAATAAAATCCCTCAAACGTTCTTGGATGTTATCGCCATTGGATGTTTGATACGAACATGTTTCCAGCGAATAGAACACGATCTTATTGTTTTTGGAATGCAATCGTGGAAAGTAGATCTTATTTTCCATTTCCATGGATTTGGCTTCAACGCACAGACACGTTATACCACAAATATATATCGTGTGCTTTCCCACGCCATTTACTTTGACCCATTCTTGTTTAGAACCATCCAGTTTGAATACCTCAACACGCTCTCCAAACTCACCCACAACAACTAGTAAAAGATCTTGATCACAATTCATTAGGAAATACTTAGCCGGAGATTTGCAACAACTTACTGGGGCTTTAGCTTCAACAAGCGTCCATGAATTGTCTTCTTTACCCAAATCTTTAAAACCAATAAGATCACCCTCGTTACGCAAGGCATAAAGATCTCGTCCTAAAAAGGTTGGAAAATGAATTGAATATGGCCCAACACCCAAACTAAGCTGACGCCACGACGGTTCCCGAGCTACAAAGTGGATAAAAACATTCCAATCATCACTTTCTGAAAAACCAACGACCATACAATCAGGGGAAGTAGGTGGTGCAGAGAAACTTAAACTTTTTAAAACATTATCTACTTCTGGAAGCATGCGAAGATCACCAGTAAGGGGATTAAAGAAATAAAGGCCTTCAAATGCACAGCTTTCCAGCAACAACCAACCAAACCTGGAACAGTGTATGATAAGATCCACCTTCAATGACTCTAAAGTTTTTTTAAAGTAATTGTTACCCAATAAAGGATCAGTAAAAGTCATAATGCCTTGATTTTTGTCTGCCACCATTAACCATGGTGAAACTAATGAATAATCCTGAAGTTTTCTTATTGAAGTTTTAGTGCTCCATTTTATGAGAGGTGCTGCTAAATGACAATGTTTGCATGTGGCACGGAAGTTCATGTATTCCAGACCGACACAATGCTCCATTATCGTCTCTAAAATATCAACCGGAAGATTGAGAAGGTTCCATACATTAAATTTAACCTCATTGTGTGTAACTGATCTTACCACTCTCTGATCCTCTTCTGGTTTAGAATCAATTGTGCATTTTGCTTCTCCATGACCATCTTCTAGCCTACACAAAAAATGCTTTTAAGATAAACTTATTCCAATAAAACACTAACCATAATCAAACACAAATCAAATAGAAATAATACCTGCATTCCCATACAGACACATGGCTTGTTGGCAGCACTAGAGAAGGCATAGAAGATAGGGAAATGGTATTATTTTTGACATTGCATGAATACATTATTTGGCCCATTTTGTCACGAATATATATATTACCCCCCACCTCTGAGGCAATTGCAGGTCTGTAATATACCGAGCGATCACCAGCAAGATCCATAAAAAACATAGCATCCTTTAGGTCAACCATCCCTTCCCACATTTTGCGACTCATCTCCAAGTCTGAATAGTCTACCTCTTCTTTCACGTCCTTACCAGTCATATCGAAGTCTTTAAATCTCTCAATATCTTCCGACCTAAGACTAGTCATGTCCAATTTAAAACAATACGCTCCCAAAAGTGATCCTTCTAAAAACGGTACTGTGGTGTAGAACAATTCTGTACAAGACCCTTTCAGAAAATGAGTTCTGTCACAACCAATATAAGAAGAAGGAAAAGGACTTGGCCCTAAGAGCAATAATTTGATCAAAACTTCTTCACCCTTATCCACAATGTTAACCTGTATGACCATTTCACCAAAGTAATTATCGACATTTAAGGCATATAATTTCTTGTTGCAGCAAGCTAGGCTAGATAAGAAACCATCTTGACCGGTTATTTTCTTGAGTTGTTCAGCGTACGATATTTCAGTCCATTTGAGCTTCTTTCTTCTACTATCTAGACGACAAAAGACAAGGGTAGGCTTGTTGGTTCTCGCTAACAAAAGAATAGAAGTTGGATCATCAGGAGGGGCTAGCAAACAACATTGTCCAACAGATATCGAATCTCCATCCTTCAAAATCAATGGGGGGAGGTGAATAATGTTAGAAGTGACTGGGTTCCAAAGAGACCACATTACATGTTGTGGATGGTCGGAAAGAATAACCCAACCATGATAATACCCTCGAATACGTCTCCCAAGCAACTCAGGGATTCGGCACTGATATTTAGACAACGGGTCATGTAAAGTGAAGAAAATGTGGTCTGTAAAACCATCTTCTTCGGCACCTAGGTTCTCAGCAACAAACAATGGGTATTTTGAAGATAAGGGAAGCAATTGATCACGTACTGAATCATTTGAAACATGCTTCTGCTCCATCTAACATGTTTATAACAATATTTCAAAGTTAATTTCAAGAATGGAAGAATATAATATGATGTTGGGACAACAGTTTTTCATAAAAATAGCAAATCTTATTTATTACTTTATTCCCAAGCGTGTACTTGGCCTTATAATGCTTGGCCTTATAATGAGTAATAACCAATATAAATCTGGGATAGAATTGCTCCAGATATCAAAGTGTGCTTATTTTTATCCTTGGAAGATTACATAGAAGCTTGTCTTGTATTATAATTATTAAGAAAAAATTTATGATTTGTGACTAGTAACTAGTCGTTATTTATATTAAATACTTGTTAAGGCTCTAGCTTGATTATTATTATTGGGCTCTCGATTCTTCAAGTTATTACAGTAATCGTATTGCTAATGGTGAAAA